>VXCM01001673.1:0-100417 GCA_014773175.1 Lucifuga dentata
AAAAAAAAAAAAAAAATTACACATTTTTCTCTGCATGCTATCTCCTGTCTCATCTCAGCAAAATGAAGAAACTCACCATTCTTTAGAAACAAAAAAACGCAGCGAGTCAGTCAGTCTGCTGCAGACATGACGGGCAAATCTCACAACCCGACAGCCTGTTTTCATTTGTAACATTATTCGTTCGGTGGTTCTGGTGGAAATATGAAAGAAGCGGGTTCACGTGGCTAAGGTATGCATGTTTTCCCTTCTTGAGCGGCAGGTGTAACAATATTAGCATTGGTTTATATGAAATCCCAACTGGAGCGTGCTGACGAATGTTTTACAGAACAAAGTGGAAGGTGGTTCAGCTGTGTTTTGGAAGATTGAGAGAGGGAATAATACAGTTTTTGGGTGTTGGTGGGATCATGAGGAGAGGACATGTGAGGCAGATGTGGTGCTGGAACACGTTTTGGAGGGGAGGGGAGAGCAATTGGAGGAAACAGTGGATTATTGCATAACTGGAAAGTGAAAAGTTCTCTGGTTGGCATAAGATGTACATCCCTCCACCTGATCTCCTCTCTCTCTCTGATTCAAATACAAATATGATTTGCATAAATCCTTATATTGAAAGTGCATTAGCCATCACCCATCACCCAGACCATCAGTGCTTCATCTTTGCCGCTACAGTTGACTAGCTTTTGCTTGTATCCTATTCTCACACCCTAAATCTTATCTAAAAGCCTCGTTTGATCGTATATTCATTCCTAGATGGCTATAACCACAAAAATTGCAAGCATGCACCCCAGTCCTCATTTTCATCACTGATTTATATCCTGCTCTCACACAGCTCCCTTCCACATGAGGAGGTTCTAATTCAGGAGGTCTTAACAGGGGGGTAGATAGAGCAGAGAGATCAGCTGCTGGGTTAATTTCTGATCTGGTCCAAATCCAGAGGTCTCATTCTCTCAGATATCCCACCCGTCCCTGTATAAGCTTCTCAAAACAGCAGCAGCTTGGATAACAGGGCTTTGACCCGGCAAACAGGAACAGCCCAGAGACCACTTCAATTCTTAGCCTCCAATTTTAAAGGATCATACCGGCCATTTTGCATGTTTGAGCCTAGCATATAAAATTTTCATACACGTAACGTTACTGACAATCATTTCCCAAAGGATACTACTGGCATGGTGAATTAAAAATGTTTTTCCTACCTTCCAGACCACCACTGATTTCAGTTAATTCTGGTACACTATTAAAATCAACTTGTCGACACTTGAAACGTTCTTGGGATAGGTAATCCATTATTGTGAACAAGACATGTATTCAGGTTTTTTTTTCAAAGTTACATAATTTTAGCATTTAAGCGCAATAAAAAGTAAAAAGTAGAATTTTTCTGATTGTAATCATTTAAATGGAGTCATTCCACCAAGCATTCACCATCGCAACAGTTTATCCTTCTGCTATTGACCGTTTTCTTGAGTTAAGTGAACACTTTTATGTGTTTCTGAAGAATAATTTGCTTAACTGAGCGCCCTGATAGCAACACAGAGACAAACAGCTGCCAGATTACTGGTAAAAGTGAAGCAGACTGAAAGAGTTTTTTAACAATTTAAGTAAGTTGCTTTTGGCAAATTTTTCCTGAGCTTTACTCGTGTGCAGAATATAACTCACATATGTCTCCACCAGGAAATATAGTACCAAAGGAAGACCTGAGTTTACGGAAACATTTAGATGACTGTGACTTCATAAGGCTGTGTAACTATTAGCAGGAGAAACATGGATTTTTAAGATGGGTGTATNACTGTGACTTCATAAGGCTGTGTAACTATTAGCAGGAGAAACATGGATTTTTAAGATGGGTGTATCATTTGAAAATTTGATTTTGAGATTTTGCAAAATATCGGGAAAGCTGAAATACGGTTTTATCCTTTGGGAAATGATTGTCAGTAACATAACATGTATGAAAATTGAACATATTAGGTTCAAACATGAAAAATGGCCAGTATGGTCCTTTAATGGCTTCTAACCTTGCAGAGTTGAAGCATTAAAGGACCATATCAGTGATTTTGCCCAATAAATACAACTTGCAACCGATTTCCAAAAATACATGGTGGCCAATGGCGATCTGGAAGGTAGGAAATAAAATTAATTTACTGTTCCGGTAGTACACATAACATTACTGACAATCATTTCCCAAAGCATACTACTGTTCCAGTAGTATGCTTACTACTAGTAGTAGCATACTACTGTTCCAGTAGTATGCTTTGGGAAATGATTGTCAGTAATGTTATGTGTATGAAAATTGAATATATTAGGCTCAAACATGCAAAATGGATAGTATCGTTCTTAAAGCTTAAGATGCAGAATGGGAATTGTCGCCCGAGCCGAAGACGTAAAATTTTTAAGATTGGAGGTCAGAGGTCAGATGTTCAGCTCTTTTGCAAGGTGGCTCGCTTTCTGCTCAACAGCGAGAGATTCTAAAGGGTCGCAAACAAGAGCAGCATGCTGTCATGGTGAGCGGCTGTACAAAACCTGGAGCGATTAGATCATGATGTGTGTCTCAAATTAATCGCTGTGGAAGTGTTGAGACAAAAGATTGGAAAGCTTGTGTGTGTGTGTGTGTGTGTGTGTGTGTGTGAGAGGCCCCCCTGAAGTTCTCACCCATCAGGTTTTTTTTTTTTAAAGACACAATAATACTGCTGCTGGTGATCCCAGTGAAAAGCCCGGGTGAGAGATGATGTCATTCTTCATAGTGTCGGATGCTTGGAATGCGGGCCGCCTCCCACCTCCTCACTCCTCTCCATCCAGCTGAATGGATGAAAGCAAACCCAGTGTATCTGCCGGTCAACTTGAAGGGGGCCCGCCTCTGGCACCGGTAGCCATCTTAACTCTGGGGTNGGTCAACTTGAAGGGGGCCCGCCTCTGGCACTGGTAGCCATCTTAACTCTGGGGTCTGGGGGGCTCAGCACTGCTGAGTTGACGTCATGGTAGCAAAACCATTATGATGAGATTACCTCGTTGTTGAGCATAAAGCCCTGCTGCTCCCGCATCTCATCCTCTCCTCCTCTTTGTGCCTATCCATCGCCCATACTCACACCCCTCTTTCTGCCTCATTCACCATCTCCCTTTTTTTTTTTTTTTTTTTTNTTTTTTTTTTTTTTTTTTACTATATCTCCTTCATCCATGTTTGTGTTTCTGCACTGATTTGTCCATCTCGCTTCCTTCTCCTGTCCTGGAGATCTTTTCCAAGCAAAACTTTACTTTTCCTCCAGGCACACAGAGACTCATTTCCTGGGCTCATATGCATTTCAAAAGGCTGCTTGTACGAGCTGCAGAATTGAGGCGAGCAGCAGCGTGAATACTAAAAACTCCTTTGTAATCTGTGGAGACCGGTTTGCTGTTTCAGTCAGACAAAGGGATAGTTGGATAGATGATGAAATGGTGCTTAAATGTTTTGAGGTGTGTTGTGTCAGGACATCAAAACAGCAGGGATTGTATGATTGAGACAAATTGAGAGATGTTTGATATGTCCCATGATTATTTTTTAATCTTTTCATTACCTATAATGTTTCTTGGCTTACATATCTGCCATTATTTTGCATGTGTTCATGATTTAATTTCATTTATTGAACTTTTGAATGATTTTTTTTTACACTGCTTTAAAGGACCATACAAGTGATTTTGCATGTTTGAGCCCAGTGTATACTTTCTGCATACACAACCATTTTCCAAAACATGAAATATGTGTTATTTTTTGTGTTACTTTTGCCAAATCCTCTAATCTTTACAGATCAGATGTTCAGGTGATAGACCCACCTTTAAATTAAATGTTTCGCCTGCTAACAGATTGTAGAAGGCACAGTCGTTTATTTTTTCGTTAAAAGCTGTTTTCTCCTGAGACTATATTTCCTGGTGGAGGCATACATTTTCTTTCGTGTAGATCCATGTTGGATCAGTTAAATTACATAACTTTGACACAAAATGTAATATACATTGTGTTCGTTATGATGGATCACCTATCTTAAGCACTTTTCAAGTCTCTACAAGTTGATTTTAATAGTGAACTGGAATGAACTGAAACCAATGGCAGTCTGGAAGGTAGGAAAAACAATTCTTAAATGTACCGCTCCAGCAGTATGTTTTGGAAAATGATTGTCACCAATATAACATGTATTTGGGTTGTATTTATTAGGTTCCTAACCTTTATTTATCCATTGAGCATCAGATGCTCTTTTGCAGGAATGCCCTGCTCACACACTCATACACACATATTCACACCTAGAACTATGACCACAGATGTCTCTGCTGGCTACTGAGCAGCACTAGCATTTGGGAGATAGGTGCTTTGCTCAAGGGCACCTCAGTGATGATAATGAGGGAGGGGCAGGTGCTGCTCATTCACTTCCCCAACTCTGATTTCTCCTGCCAGTGCAAGGATTGAACTGGCGACCTTTCGATCATGAGCTCGCTTCTCGAGCGTTGCACACTCAAACATGCAAAATCACCGGTACAGTCCTTTAAAACTTTAAAATGAATGCTGTGTGAGACAATGGATAAAATGTCATTTTCTGTGGTTTCAGGATGAGCTGGACCTGACAGATAAGAACAGGGAAGCCATGTTTGCTCTGCCCGATGAGAAGAAATGGCAGATCTACTGCAGCAAGAAGAAGGTGAGTTGGACTCCACCTGGACCAACAGTTCAAAGCTCAACTCTCAGTGATGGGCAGCTGGTAACTGTTCCCATTTTATATCAGATCACACAGTTAGCCCTCTTTTTGGCTATATACGATTCAGCACTGATGTAATCACTATGCACGTCTTACATCAGACACATGACAATATTTTCTGCAGGCTCCAGTATGTGTGATACAAATAGCAGACGGTGTGATTTGGAGCTGTCACAATGTGGGAGAATCGGGATGAAAACTTCGATCATCCATTAAAAGAATCAGTTACTATGAAACACGTCCACTGATGGTCAGTTTAGCACAGTTGCGACCAAAGATTCTGCGACATTGTCAGAAATTTAGGACCAAAATCTGACAAGCGGACCGCTGCTCCAACCCATGTCTATAAATGATGGCATTGACGAGACATTTCTACCTGCATTGTTTTTTCTGCTTTCATAACAGTACGACTCTCCAGGAATGCATTGCACAATCTGACATGCATCAAACATCATATCGTACAGTTTATTACACCTTTCTCACACATTGTGCCATGCAATGATCGTTTGCAGAGAATTTGATCTCCATCTCTCTCTCCCTTCATTGGAAAAGTGATTTTACTTGCGCTGGTTAAGAATTGTTAACATACCGTCCGAGCACTACAACATTCTGGTTAGCTCCCTCTTTCAGCCCTTTGCCCTCGTTAAAACATCTCTCCTTCTCTTGTCACAGCAAATGTAGCCTCAGTTTGTGGTCAAATATTCACTTAGAGGAAAAAAGCGTAACCCCATCTCTCCCACTCAGTAGCAATTTAAATAAATAGTCATAAACCCTCGCCTGTGTCTCTTTGCTAATTTGTTTTTTGGCTGAGGGTTTAGAGTTGGAAGCGGGATGAGAATCCAACCCCTCCGTCTTCTTTCTAAGGTCTGTGGGCTCTGTTTAGCTGATGAAATAGGTTCTGACAACTGTTTTAAGAAGGACTAAACACATGGCGCTTTGTGAGTGTGTGTGCACATGCACCTGCATGTGTGAAAGTTTGTGCATGTTTGTGGGACAGTTACCAGCAAAAAGAAGAGAGGAGGAATTGTGTGTTTAGAGGGATGTCAAGGCGAGGATGGAAGCTGGAGCTGAAATGGAATATTGGTAAAAATAAGTTGAAGATACAACATATTTCTAATACGTTATGATAACTCTACACTGTAATCCCAGATTTTGTTTTAACTCAAAGAAATTAGTTCATTGTACCCAGAAGTGAACATATNACACTGTAATCCCAGATTTTGTTTTAACTCAAAGAAATTAGTTCATTGTACCCAGAAGTGAACATATTCCATATATGACCTAATGATTTTGAGTTAGTTGTACTTTTTGGGTATTTTTTAATTCAGTTAAGTTTTTAAATCAACTTAAGTAAGTTTAGTTTTGCCCATTGCTGTTAGCAAAGCACAAAATTATTGCTTAAAATAGAATCTTGGTGATTGAGTGGGGTGACATGGTGGCTCAGTGGTTAGCTCTGTTGCCTCACAGCGAGAAGGTCCCAGGTTTGAGGCTGACCGGGTCCTTTCTGTGTGGAGTTTGCATGTTCTCCCTGTGTCTGTGTGGGTTCTCTCCAGGTGCTCCGGCTTCCTCCCACCTCCAAAGACATGCAGGTCAGGTGAATTAGAAACTCTAAATTGTCTGTAGGTGTGAATGAGGTTGTCTGGCTCTATGTGTCAGCCCTGTGATAGACTGGCGACCTGTCCAGGTGAACCCCGCCTCTCACCCAATGACCGCTGGGATAGGCTCCAGCNGATAGACTGGCGACCTGTCCAGGTGAACCCCGCCTCTCACCCAATGACCGCTGGGATAGGCTCCAGCCCCCCATAACCCTTAACAGGACAAGTGGGTATAGAAGATGGATGGATGGGTTGTTGAGTGGTGTAACTGTTTTGATCATCTCAAGATTAAATGAGCCCCTATGTGATTAAAGTAAATTTTTATGCATCTTTATGCAACTGTCAACACTTGTTGACAGTTGCATATTGGTTGCATATGGTTTTAAAAAAAAGTACTACTGTAACTGTCAAAATAATTGCAATTGATTATAAAAAACAATTCTGATTATGAAAAAAATTAAATTATTCTTCACTTACTGAAAAAATGCTGCCTGTAAAGAGCAGACAAAGTTATTGTAACCATGCAATATTAGTTCATTGTACCTAAAAATGTGAGGCTTTTCTAATGAGAATCCTAGCTTCATTGCACATATACTTTTTTGTTTGTTCAACAATGCATAACTTAACTTTTTTAGGGCAACGAGTTACCCTGCTNTTTTTTTTTTTTTTTTTTTTTTTAAGTTGAATGAACATGTCAGGGTTTACAATGCACTGTGCCTTTTTGAATGCTATGCATGGCACCAAAGAGAATTAAATTGTCAGAATACACAACTGCACCCACTTGAACCCACTTGAAAAAGCACAAGTTCAATTTAACGTCAACATCACTTATTGAATATCTCACAGAAGCAGCCGCAGACATTTATGGACGCTTTGTACTGTAGTAGAAGGTAGTGGAAACAAAATGTTGGCAGCAGCACGGATGTATTGGAATTTATAGAGTTTTCAGTGCGCGATGAAGCCGGGTACAGAGGTAGGATATATTAGTTTGCCATTCCTCCCCCATCTCTCCCAGTCAGAAATTATTTCCTGTGAGGCTGAGGTGAAAAAAACAGCTGTGTGTCCACGCCAGGAAATGGAGAGCAAAACCAGGGTAACAAGGCGCAGTGGAAATCCAGAGGAAAAATCAAACAAACCCCTCATTCATGGACAGAGACAGCGTAATGGAGAATGGCAAAAAAATCAACCAGCGAGCAGCAACGGATAATAACCCGTGTGTCTGTGTGAATATGCAGGCGGGAACGCATGACTACTGTACTCATGTGCATGCGCACCCACACGAAAAAAGAAAAAGCCAAAAAAGCTGTACCAGAAAACATCCACTTATAAGTATGCAGAAACCAAACACAAACACACACCACACAGTAGTAGCCTGTTTTCCTGGGAATTACAACATGACAGGGATTTGAATGAAAAGCAGAGGACGGCCGAGTTTCCCGCGGCCGTTCCTGTCAGCGGCAAACACTGGTTTCCTTGTTTCCTCCAGCCAAGCAACAGCTCCAGTTGTTGTGGTTAGATAACAGCCATAACAAGAGGACAAGCTAACTTTGTTCACCTGCAAAACAAACTGTCCAACCCGTTTACTGCAGGCTGTACATGTGTATTAGAGTCTCCACGGGTCCCAAAACTTGGATCCGACCTGAAGCTGATCCGTGGAAAACCTATCTGAAGCCACCATGCGTAAAGAGACCTGAACCAGAATAGACCAGAGGGTAATTAGCTCTGATCCAAAGCGCGGTCAGTCCAAACAGATGATGTCCCACCACTTAACAAGCAGCTTTTCTTCAACTTTTTCCTCATGTTGGCAAAGAATACATTCATTTTTTAAAATGTTCTTTTTCCTGTTCGGTTCACGCTCTTCGTTGCTCCTCATAAAAACTAACCCTAACACTAACCTTGTGACCAGAGCTAATAGGTAGTTTGTTTGAATCTACAGGGATGTAAGATATATTGACTCGTGGTAACTACACGGTGTCATGCTAAATAAATGCTGTGATAGTTGGAGCTCATTCATAAAACTTCCTTTACGTTAATCAGGGAGTCACTGTCCTGTTACTGACTCGTTGCTGTGTGTTAATGAGCTGATGCATATTTAAGAGCCACGCTTCATCCTGCTTCCTCTGGTGTCAAAGCAAAATTGACATGTTAATTCTGCAAAAACAATATCATGTATCTGCTTTAGACACTAATATAACACCTAATCACACACCAGAGCACCAGAGAGAGAGAGAGAGAGAGAGAGAGAGAGAGAGAGAGAGAAGAATAATGTGTGTAAGATTGGATCAAAACTCACCATTTAGATACATTGATCAACTGAGTGCGCTTATCTATCAGATTTATTGATTTCTAACATGTGAGGTAAATACAGTTCAAAATGTTCCTCAGATTTCATACCACTGAAATCTACCACCAGACAGGTCTTAATTTTTGTGTAATGTTGTTTTTTTTGACGAAAAGCTTCTCCGACATTTAAATAAGGAAATACTGTAGCAACGCCTCTTTGAAGACAAATGCTAACAGATACCAATAACAGGCGTTTATGAATGAGGGAACGTGGTTATGTGATGACATTTTCCCACATCAACACGTTAAGTCTGGTGCTGTGGTTATGAATCCCACACATTTACACAAAGACTTGAGACCTCAGGTAATGTCACATGACCCAGCAGATCAGGCCTAATTACATGGAATATAATTTGGACACGTCCTGTCAAAGCCTGACACGTCCTGTGTCAGGCTTTGTTTCAGAGGAAATGAGTGGACAGCTAAAGACCTGTTCTTCGTATTTTCAGAATATAATTGTTTTGCCTCATGTAAAATGTATGACGATATAAAGACATTCTATCGGCATTCTATCCGTTGTTAGATGAGAGTATTCACTTCTCAAGCCCTAAAAGGACCATACCACCCATTTTGCATTTTTGAACCTAATATTTCAATTTCATACACATAACATTACTGACAATCATTTCCCAAATATATTACTGGAACGGTGAATTAAAAATTGTTTTTCCTACCTTCCAGATCACCATTGGTTTCAGTTCATTCTGGTACGCTATTAAAATCAACTTGNTTTTTTTTTTTTTTTTTTTGAGAAGTGATGTAATTTTAGCGTTTAGGTGCAATAAAAAGCGTGGAGTGAATGTATGCCTCCACCGAAAGAAGACCTGTGTTTATGGAAAAATTTAAAGGACCGTGACTTCATAAGGCTGCATAAATATTAACAGGTGAATCATGGATTTTTAAGGTGGGTGTATCGCTTGAATATTTAATTTTGAAAGATGAAGAGATTTTGCAAAATATCAGGAAAGCTGAAATACGGTTTTATCTTTTGGGAAATGATTGTCAGTAATGTAACATGTATGAAAATTGAACATATTAGGCTCAAACATGAAAAATGGGTGGTATGGTCCTTTAAACTGATGATTAATTGAACAAAACAAAGTTGCAGGTCCACAGTTAGAGTCCGCCGGCTTTAACGCATCATTTACACCACAATAGTGAAACAGTCATTTACTCGTCCATTAGTCAGTGGTGAACTCTCACTGATAACAGGCTGTGATGATGTAATGGAATTACTGGGAAATATGTTCTCTGTGTGCCGTGACTAAGGAGAACATCTTACTGAGGCCTTGAGCTTTACATAAGCTAACAGCATTAGCATCTCTGATCTCAGCCGCCCAGTCAACCTCAGCCAGGAGTGTTTGGTATCTATCTGTGTTTCTGTGTGTGTGTGAGAGAGAGCGGACTGCCTGTTTTCATGTGGATTTCGAATATGTGCATAAGAAAGCCTGAATGGAAGTTTGCATTAACTCAGAAATTAGCATAAAAAATGTACGCACTTGGCTGAGGTGGATCAGCTGATGTTTCACATAAAACAAAATGCGATTAAAGCTGATGGAACAGTTTATTCGCATTTAACGATGATGCAACATGTGCGCTGTGGGAGCATATCTATGTTCCCAGGGTCCTAAGTTCCTCAGTTCAATATTCTGTTAAACAAGATTAAATGTGTATTAACAGAATAACCCTAACCATAACCCATTATGTGCTGTATTGTGCTATAGAGTTGAAGAACATGGGACCCTGGGAACACAGGAATGACTCCATGCACTGCCTGGTCCACACACACTCACACACACACACACACACACACACACACACACACACACACACACATTCGCAATACACACACATCTCCAAAGAGCAGGTGGTCGACAGCAACCATCATTCTACAGCAAGTGCCTGTAGAATGATGGATGGCTGCCCTTTTCTGTTTACAAAGTCCTGATACCATCTGCTGAGGAAGAACCAGGATGTGTGTGTCATCAAGCGCTCCGTTCGCTTTGGGAAGATGATTTGCTGCTATTTGTTGTTTCTCTGCCAGGTCAGGTGACTTCATGCACCGGCTCATTAGTTTTTCATGAATAGCTTCACACACTGCTTTACGCAACGATGGATGGTTGTTTTACTCACACCAAAAGTTTTACCTACCATCTGGTTTTCGGCGAAAGTGGCAGGTTATAAAGCGCCATGGCAACGAGCTCTCTGGCGTCTGTTGGCTCTGTTTAATAAGGTCGTATATAACTGGTTAAGAGCTTCATTTTCATTTAAGCTCTGCATGGTCTTGTGTGTGTGTTTTGCTGTTGACATCCATTTATGTAGAATTAAATCGCCCTCTAAGATAATTTGCACAATGTAGTTGATGGAAACGTGCATCGATTTGCATTTTCTGTAATGGAGTATGCTGAAATGTGCATTAAATATGCGAAACATCTGGATGGAATCCCACCTAGTGTGAGAATGATGGTTTCAAATGTATTCAGTGTGTATGTGAAACAGTGATACCATATCTTTTTGTGTTTTTGCATGTGTATAAAGTGTGTTCATGTTTGTACTCACGTCTGCAGTCAGCTGGTACACTGAAGGTCGATGTAGTGTCTATTGACTGCTGATAATTGTGCCGGAGGCCAAACAGGGTCTCTTGACTCCCATTATTAGAGGACCATGATTACACAATATGGCCCTTTATCGATGTCAGGCTCTGACAAAGCCAGAATTTATGATGAATTCTGTCCTCGATTTCTGAAAGAGTATTTTCTCTATAACTTGAGCTTTGTGTCCGAAATCTTATAAGCACATGCTACCCTGTCACTAATTACAGTCACTCCAAATGAAATGTCATTGCTTAGCATAAAACGGCTAAGACTAAGGGTAGCATGTGTAGACTCCTGAAGTAATACCATTCACAACTATTTCAGCCATATATGGTTTATCGCTGTCATTTAAACTAATGTGACCCCAGTTCAAGATTTGTTCCTGAGCATGTGTTCAAACACGTGTAATGTGGAGTACCTGTAAGAAGCAGCAAGTGTTACATAATCTCCAAGAATTCAATATCCTGTCCATTTCCTGCCTCTGGGTGAGACTTCATATCCCAGCTTCCGTACATAAATATTCCCCACAGAGAGATCGGCTCGTAGGAATGCTGGACAATCCCCCCTCATTGCGCAGATGGTGGCTGTAATGTGGTTAGCTTTAGCACAGAATATGGAGAAACTTTAATCTGCGTTAATATACTTACATGACAGCTGGTGCATCCTGATGTTTTGATGCAATAATATGTTTTTAACACATGCTAACTGTACTTTATGGGAATACAGTATGTCAATGCAATGTTGTCCTCTGTTTCCTTGCAAATTACACACACTACATGGTCAAATACACGCATTTCTGTTTCATGATTCCTCGGCATCACGTGTTTCATATTGTCTAATTTGTCCACAGGATCATTCAAGTTAAAAGTAATCTAAATCAAAGGTCTGGATTTGGTCACAAAAGACATAATTGGTTAACAAAGTGATGTTTTTCTTCTCTGTAACTTTGCAGATACTGTATGTAGGACCTACGTACAATCATTCAAATTCCAATTGCTTCTAAATTTCGGCCAAATATAAATACTTGAAATTGGGCTTTTCCCTCTTAAATGCAGTGTTTTGCAGTTGTGTGTTTATGAAGTGGTCTATGAATATGTGGTATTTCCTTCAGTGCTGTGCTGGTTGCTGTAGCTGTCATGGTTTTGGACGGCTCATTGTCTCCAGAGACTCTCCGGAGTTCAGCCAGGGTCCCCCAGGGCCTCTCTGAGCACATGGGAACAGAGTGTGAGGAGCCCGACAAGTGCCTGGTCACCAGAGAAACCAGAGATTGGGAAGAAACACGTTAGCGTTCAGCTGAGAGTCGATGCGTAGGTTTTCTCCCATTAGGCGTCGAGAACAAACAGAGTACAGTTGAATGAGCGATCGGGCCAAAATAGCTGCCAAAGTCAAAAGATCAGAATACATGAAAGTGAAAAAACACGCCGTCCTCAGATCTGCATTACACGCTCTGCTCTGTGGAACTTGTTGTAACTTTATAGTGTGTGTGTGTGCGTGTGTGTGTGTGTGTGTGTGTGTGTGTGTGTGTGTGTGTGTGTGTGTGTTAGGGTCATGACCAAGCACATGTTTAGACCAACCAGCACAGCAACCTTTTGATCCAGTCTTATATCGCCTCTTTTCCCTGCATTTGCTTCCACATTAGCAGCGTGACTGATACGGACTTTTAGAGCCAAACAAACAGTTGAAAACCCTCATCGCACTTCAGAGTTCATTGAGTTTAATTCACCACTTAAATAAACCCACTGATCATGGGCTTAAATATTACATTTAGTGATCACTAACACATGTTGAGGCAAATACAGTTTAAAATGTCACTCAGATTTCATACCGCTGAAATTTACCACCAGATTGAAACATGTCTTCAATTTTTGCATGACAGTGTGTTTTATGAATCTCTTTCATGACATGCAATGCCCTCTTCAAAGGTAAAGCTAAAAGATGCTGCTAACAGGTGTTTATGAATGAGAGAATGTGGTTGCATGATGACTTGTTTCAGTATGCTAAAGGACCATACCGGTAACTGTGCATGATTGAGCCCAATATATACAATCCAGATACATGTTGCATTACTGACAATCAATTTCCAAATCATAAAATTATCATATTCAATGTTCAGTCAAATCATATTTTAGCTTTTGTTTTTTCAAATCCTTGAATCTTTCTAAATCAAATGTTCAGGTGATACACCCACCTTAAAATTCCAAGTTTCACCTTTCTAACACTTATGCATGATTGTAGAAGGCATGGTCATTTTAATTTCTCGGTAAATGCCGTCTTCTTCTGGGACTGTATTGCCTGGTGGAGGAATACATCATCTTCCATCCAGTTCCATGTTGGATCAGTTAAATAAAGTTACTTTGACAAATAAACCTAATAGACAAGTCTATTTTCAAGTCTATCTTTCAAGTCTCTACAAGTTGATTTTAATAGCATACTGGAATGAATGGAAACCAATGGCAATCTGGAAGGTAGGAAAAACAATCAAAAATTTGTCGCTAAAGTAGTATAATTGGAAATGCTTGTCAGTAATGTGTATACAAATTGGGCTCAAACATGCACCATCGCTGGTATGATGCTTTAAGTGTTTTATGAATCCCACCCACAATGTGTCATTTGATGAACTATTTTTCAGCAATGTAATGACGTACCAGTGAAAACTCTTGAAATTGACCTTGAGTCAGATATTTGGGTCTTCAGAAAAACATGTCATCCTCAGCAGAGAACTGTAACAAGAGAAACACCTTTCACAAACACACCAGATATACCATTTTCCATTAGCTGTGACATGAGTTGTAAATCATATTTACTGTGGTCAGACATGGGGAATGTACAGTGCATGCATGTACATGCACACACATAAAACTCGGCATGTAGATCCATAACCCGCTGTTGGTAGTTTTGATCTGTAATAGGCTGCACTCCATGGAGTCTAGCTTTTTATCATAAGTTGTTAATACCAGTCATCAACTCTGATTAACTCCCAGCATGATTACATCACGAAAGCAGCACACAAAACTAAATTTACTATTCCTTCATCTCTCAGAAATTACATTAAAAGCACACAAATTTAGCAAGCGTACAGGCTGATGTGACTGAGAGCCCCCCAATGCGAACCTCGTGCCGTAATCATTTCTCATTTGTACCCAAACAAAATGAAAATTACAGTACTTTACTCAGCTTGTAAAACTGCCTGGGTTAATGTTGCATTGGACTGGATATGGTGGCTGAAGGGCAGAGAGAGAGGTAGTTAAGTTCTAATCTAACATCAGGATCTGTCTGGCATCGTGTCCACAGCGTGTCAGCAGAATAGTGGCAACAGCGGCCAGCATGAAAACACAAATTGAGTAGCACAGGGAGTTCTTGTTTTTTTTTTAGCTTGAACCCAAACTCTGCAGATCAGAAACGATGGTCATCGTGAGGGCTGAAATCCACTCTGACCAGCCGTCTCCATCCCTAAAAATTGTCGTATATTTGTATTGTTCATCTAGAATTTATATACCAATCATCATTCTGAAATCAGTGGATGTGCTGCTGTAGCTTTACAGCTCATTTTTTGTCCAGACTTGTAGGTAATTGGATTACTGGAGCTGATAATAATAAGATTTTATGTTTGGAGACAATTAATTTAGGCCCAGAGACACGTTCGACATCAGAAAAGTTCATTTTCGGATGTCTGAGTATCGTGTTGCCATTCAAATATGGAAGCAACATTTTAGAAATGAAGGGATTAGATGGCATAATGTATTGATTTTCCACAGCAGGAAGTAAATAAAGAATTGATGAGCCCTTACTGCAGCAGAAATGCCCTTGACTAGATGAATTTGTACAGACTTTTGTAAATTATTGATGAGATTAGCTTCTTATAAAGCCTGCAATGACTAACAATCTCCCAACTAATCTGTTGATGGTGTTATTTTTATGCAGATGTATTCCCTGGACCCTTGATTCTTCCCTAACTTTGCTGTTATTATGTTGTATTACATGTATTTTATGTATTGTCATCACACTATTGTTTTGATTGATCCATAATCTCATCAATCAGGTTCTCCATCTTTTAGTATTAGTGGAATCTAAACTCTGTAAGAGGAAAATGCAAACTCCAGAACCTGATGCCAGCGATGGAGCATATCTTGGGTTTGCTGTTTACATATGTTGATTTTCTGTGCATTTAAAGCATCTGCAAACAATGCATTCAATGCGATTGTGCCTTAAAGTTGCACTTTCTGAGGTTCCAACTCTTACCGACATGCACACAGTAACAAGAACAACAACAGCGTTTCAGCGTTCCACTAATGCTCCAAGCTCAGCCTAAACAAAACCAGATGTGAGCGAGGAACATGGTGTCTGTATTCCCCTGTGCCTCACTTGCTTGTGGCATCAGGCATCTTTGGATTGGTCCAGACAAATTGATTTCAGACAGCTATTTGACAACTGTTGTGAAGTGCACTCTGTTCCTCACGGCAGTTTTTCTCTCTTTGTATATGTAACAAAAGCCAAGATGAGTGAATAGTTTGAAGATGTTGTGACCTAGTTAACTGTACAAGGCTAAAAAAGTGAAGGTTGCTCTGAGGATGGAACTATAGGTCATGGTGTCACAGAATATGCGAGCAAATTATAGGTTTGGGCATTTGATAAGGATGCCGCCCTGATCGTCTCCCAAGGGAGGTCTACCAGCCACATCCAACTGGGAGGAGGCCCAGGAGCAGACCCAGGACCCCCTGGAGGGATTATATTTCTCAGATGGCTTGGGAACGTCTTAGGATCTCCCAGGTTGAAAACCTGACCAAGGACAGGGACACGTGCTGAGTTGCTGAGTCTACTGCCACTATGACCTGGACCGGATAAGTGATAGAAAATGGATGGATGGATGGATGGAGTTTGAGTTATAGTGTGTAACAGTGAGATTTTCCTGTGAGTGTAGCACAAGTGGAAAGATTGTGGAGTCCCCAAAACCGAGCATGAATGTGAAAAAATGTCATGGAATTCTCCCGTACATTTTGATATTTCTTGTATTGATGGTCACAGCAGTGTGTGTTTGATTAGCTAAATTAGGTCTTTAGCCAATCAAGGTGATGAAGCACCAACAACTCTTAATCAAGTGGACATATGATGTAGCTAATCAGGTGTGGGTAAAGCAGGTAGAGAGAAATTTGTAGTGCTGTCATTCTCCAGGACAGTTTTGATGACTGCTTGAACAAAACATTCATCCTACGTCAATATTCATGTGACCATGAATATCCACGCTAACTTGGTAATTCGCAAAACACAGTGCCAGATTTAACATGTGGGTACAGATAAATAATGTTACGCAACCGTGTTCCCTTGATCATAAGCGTCTGGTACAGCCACTTTTAGTGCTTGAAAGAAGCATCATTACATTATCTTTAGCTATTTAAGTTATTCATAAAACACACACAAATTAAAACTGATGAAATCTGAGTGATATTTTAAACTGTATTTTCTTCACATGTGTTAAATTTGACAGGTAAACCCACTCAGTTATCATTTTCATTTAAATGATAAGTTTTGATTTGAGTTTGCATAAATTCTGGTGGCACTAAGCCTCTTCCTTAAGCATCAACTGCTCTCTCTCTCTCTCTCTCGCTCGCTCACTCACTCACTCACGCACACACACACACACACACACACACACACACCATCCCTACCCCCNAAAAAAAAAAAAAAAAAGAAGCAAAAACATCATAGAGGAATAAAAGTTCTGCACTCTTGGATCCAATGCAAGTAAAAACTTTATTGCCAAGTCTTTGGTCATAGACCACCTTCAGGGCCTTCTGCTCCTAGAATGAGGAGCTCTAAAGCAGAATTTAGCTTTCTTTTGCTTTTCTTTTCTTCTATATTTTCTTTTCTTTTATATTTCTTTTCTTTTATATGATGTGTCAGTTTTGCTTTGACACCAGAAGAAGCAATATCTTAAATAAGAAGCAGCTCACTGAGACACTGATTTTTCGTTCGCGTTTACCTGAGAGACACCTTAACGGAAGAGAAGCTTTATAAATGATTATCGATGCTTATTTAGCACGACTCTGTAGTTACCATGTTTTTGTTTTTTAATGAATTACACTTCAGATATCCTGTATGCGTATGGTAAATAAATGTGCAGTATAATGCAAGTTGTTTGAGGCTAGAATTAATCACTTTTCTGATTTGTGTGCACAGGAGCAAGAGGACCCAAACAAGCTGGCCACCAGCTGGCCCGACTACTACATCGACCGCATCATCTCCATGGCTGCTGTAAGTGAAACTCATTCTCTGCTGAACTTCCAAATTAAATGAATATTCCTTGCCAATTGTAAGCATAGTAATATAATATACTATGGTGCTGCCTCTCCTTAGAGGTCACTGTTCAGTCAGTCATTCTTTTTTCCATCCCGGCTTGCTTTTTTTTTTTATCATCTCCCTGCTGACTGCTTGTTGCATTCACATGGCCGCATTCCTTTGCTGTGACCCCTGCATTCACACACACTGTGATGACAAACAGGCTCTTTAGCCACTCAGCAGCTAAATCAGTGGGAATGGCTGTCACAGAGATGGAGCCAAGCCAGAATGACAATATTCATTATTTCTAGCCAGCGTGGCTGCCAACAAAAACAGTGTGATACCATCAGAAAATGATATCCTTCCACACACACGGAATCGCTTGCTGTTCGCTTATCATTCAGTTGAGGGAGTCATAGCATTTGGTTGTTTGCTTGGTCGCCGAACCAGTTTGCGCTGGTGACCTTTCACCCTGAGCCCTCATCTAGACATAAAGCTGGTTCCTAAATGTTTGGAAATCATAAAACGTGACAGTTTAAGAAGAACTCTTCAATTTAGAGACTACTAAGTTGCTTTAAAGTGCTGGTGAAGTATTCAAATTCCAACAAGAGCTTCTCCTATCAGTAACAGACTTTTAGCATTCCACTTGGGGTTTTTCTCCGCTTGGCCAGAACAGCCTAATAAGTTGGACGTTTACCAGTCTTTCCAGGCTATGGATTGCATAAACTGTTCAACTCTAATTCACACAGATCACCTCAAACATAGAGCCAAAAGATAATGGCATTTAATATCTGTTTATCGCCGTGTTGTTTGTTTTACTGGCAGATGTTTGTTCCCGTAGCAACGAGCCACGCTGATGGTTGCTATTTTTACAGCTGTTTTTGTTTACTGCAAGGAAGACAATCAACTGTTGAATGGTGTGGCGGTACCTGAGCTTAGTGCTGAAGTCTGGAGAAACAGTTTTATAGTCGTTCTATTTAAAGGCCCAGACAGCTCACACACACACACACACACACACACACACACACACACACACTTCTAAAGTTCCAGCAAGAGAATGTGCTGATTTGTGCGTTGCTAAGAATTTAAAATTCACCAGGGGTGTAGCTGCACATCTGTGTTCTTTGCTATCAAAAACACTGTCAAACTTATGTTTCAGCCTTTTTTTGCATTTAGACTTCGACCTAGCAAATCAACTGTTTCTTGCAATCTTGACATTTTTGCAAAACAATGAAAGTAATGCAGCTGTAGTTTCAGACATTTTCCAGTTCAGCTTCAGTGCAGATAAATGCACCATTACCAACAAAATGCCATTAATAACAAAATTAATGCAGTGCCTGCTGAAAGCGTGTCTGTTCAGAATGGGCCAGACTTTATGGTGTGTGCTGCAGCCTGCCATAAGTCCCAGTGGATGCCGTGCTCGAAGCATATCCTGCCGCCGCACCCAGAGTGTGTTCGGACCAGGCCGGACTTCATGCTGCGCACCGCAGCCTGCCATAATTTTGTTCTGCACATCCTTGTGAGCTGGCTTTGTTTGCTGTATGGGGTCGGGTTGAGACTGTGACAATGGACCGGAGCATAAGGTATGCTGCCGCATCTGGAGCGTATCCTGCCGCCGCGCTGCGTATCCTGCCATGCGGGCTACTTTTTACCAGCACAGCTCAATTTGAGAACCGCTCATCCAAACAACTTCACATGCAACACTGCACGTCCTTAGGTCTTGAGTAATAAACCTGTTGAATATCAGCTTCATACAGTGCCGGATTCTAGAGATGTTGGTGTCACAGACAGACAGAGAAACTGTCTTTATAGATAGATAAAATAAAATCTCAAAAGCAAGTTGATGAGTACTGGATGAAAGAGATCGTATGGGTCTCATTTACACTTTGCATAAAAATGCCATCTGCATCCAGATGATCCAGAAAAATCTAAACTCACACAGAACATATTGTAATCAGAATGCAAACCGAAATCCCACACCATATAAAGATGCGGTCTAGCGTTGTGATTGGATCTCACTCACAGCTAACCAAGTGTGAAAGCAGTCTGCACAGCAGGGACACGTTTGTGAGATAAAATCAGATGAGTTGAAAACGTCACTCATGTCTTTCCACTTTCTCTTGTGAATAAAGCTATTTTGAATCAGGAGCTATGATTTGCCATGAATGGGTACCTGCAGCTGGAACATGGACAGCAATAGCCGATACAAAAAAAAAAAAATTCATTGTTTTTTTTTTTGTTTTTTTTTAAAAGGAGGCTTTTGAAAGCAGCAATAAGGAAACACAGGCTGAATCCAGAGATAATGAGAACACTTCTTCATTCAGTGTGTAAATGCAAGTCCCAACATTGGATGTCACTAATGCAGCGCCTGTTGAAAATGTGCCTGTTTGGACTGGGCTGGAATTTATGGTGCGCGCCACAGCCTGCCATAAGTACAGGTGGAGCGATGCATATGCTGCCACGTGGACTACTTTTTACCAGCACAGCTGAATTCAAGAACCGCTCATCCAAACAGCTTCACACGTCACACTGCACGTCCTTGGGTCCTGAGCAATAAACCTGCTGAATATCAACTTCATACAGTGTCAAGTTCTAGAGATATTGGTGCCACAGACAGAGATTTCTGTCTTTATAGTTAGATTATGCAGATAACAGTTTAATGCAAAGTGTAAAATGAGGCTTAAATTACATCTTTGCCAGACAACTTTTTTTTTAATATTTATTTCAAGATTTGATGATTTGACAATATATTAAGGGATACTACAGTTTTTATGCCTCCTTTTTTCCACAAGTACTTTCTTGTTCAACCCCCACATCAGCCACGTCTCATAACTCTGAGCCTGTATCTCCCCTTCCTACCTCATTTTTTTTTTTTTTAACTCCAAATGTCAGTTCTCTTGCTCCGCCGCCGTTCTCCAGACAGCATCTTAAAACTTGGAGGTGCTTCATCATGACTTCATGTCTTGGCTCGCAGGCGGGCTCAGCAGGGACAGCCCTTCCACAGTAGCTGAGTTATCAGATGAGTTTATTTTCGCTTTGTCGCCCAGAGAGAGATGACTGTACAACCGGCAACTTCATGTTCATTCATAAAACTCTCAGTGCCCTGAGGTTGCTCATTGGCCACCGAGAGATGATTCAGCAGGGCTACAGAAACTCTGACAAGAGTTTCTGTAGCCCTGCTGCATGCAAGCTAGTGCGTTGAGTCTTGCAGCTCCAGCCAGAAGTCGTCGTCATCTCCTTCTGGATTTATATCCATAATTGTTGAGAATTTGTCAGAACCATTAGTACTGCTGCTACATCATCTGAGAGACACAGTGGTGGAAGTTGCATGTTTTGAGCCTTATTGTAGACCTGTCAAAGCATATATTTTGACCTGCAAGATCTGGATCAATATCTGTATCTGGGCTAAATTGCACCTGTTGATAGTCAATAATAGGATACACAGTTTTTCATTAAGCTTGCCTTACTTTTCGAGAAATAGACCAAAATGTTGCAAAAAAAAAAAAAAAAAAAAAAAAAAAAAAAGAAATCCTGGATCCATGTCCTGACTTGGATCTGCCTCAAATCTGTCAACTCTTTTTTGAGATACAGTAAGTCTCTCTTTTGTACAATATTTCATTGAAATCCATCTGTTACTTTTTGAGATGGACAGATCGGTGAAATACTGGTGAAATCATAACCCCTTTAGCAGAGGTCATAGGTCAAGTTTAAAAGAAGCAGTGGAAAGATGACGTGAGTTTATGCACACCTTTTTACTTGGAAAATAGATGAAGCTCTGCAAAGAATCCGGAAAATATATGCTTACATCACAAGACCAGCTTTCATAACTTATACTTTTAGTGTGTATCAATCAGACCTGCATATTAATTATTAAGAACATTATGACCCTTCAGAATGAGCCAGTAATTCCTCTATTTTCCATCTAGATTTCTATTTTCAACCATTCCTTTCAAGTTCAGTTCCTAGTTTCTGATTTTTTATGAACAATAGGATCACAGTTGCAGGTAAAAAGGATTTTAATTGAATGTCATTTGCTTTCATTTCACTAAAGCATCCAGTTTGTTCTCTTGGCTCATTACTGACACACATGTTCTAAATTAAGCTTTTGATGGCTTGCACTCATCGCTCACTCAGCTAACAATGCACTGACTAAGAGCTTGAAGGCCTTTTCTGGCTCTGGGGGGCACAATCAAATTTTAAGGATTTCGGGAAGAACCCTCTGCTGGTTTACCAACTGACTAGAATGCTACCAACTGGTCATAATAGCATCCTTGTGTGCCTGTTGGCCACAGGTTAGCATGAGCTTACAAATAGCAGATGTAGGAAGGAGCCATTTGGCTCGACTCAGCGACACAATGAACTGGCTCACAGCAAGACTAAATCATTCCGCCTCCCAACACTTTGATGTGTCCAACTTCCCATTGACTATGAACATATTCGTTTAGAGAAACAGGAGCCAGAGCCTTTACTTCTTGGCGCAGAGCTTCGGAACCATCTGGACTTGAAGCTAAACTGACTCGATGGATGTTTTGACTGCAGTGTTTCTAGGTTAAACACTCACACACTGGACAGACCTGAGCTGTTGTCAGGAAGTCAAACATGGACTTGTTATAACTTCTTCAGTTAGCTATGTGGATGATGTTTCTTCCCCTAAATGCTCCAAAAATTATCTTCCACTTTGGAATATTTGCACCCAGCTTTGACCTTTTAATGGCCCTTTAGGGTTTTAGGGTCAATAAAGAGGGTTATATTGGCAAAATTCTCTTACAGACTAATTAAGTGTCAGCTAGTATGACTTGTTTTTTTTTTTTTTTTCNTTTTTTTTTTTTTTTACTCCACTGCTAAAAGCCACAGAGTTTGAACATCAGCACTTTAAAAGCCTGAAGAGACTAAACAGAAGCCTCGTGACCCCGGCTAATGAGAGCACAGCAGCTTTTTGATGTAGCCGCGGGGATCCTCGAAGTGATGCAGACACACATTAACGCTGGTCAAAGTGTGTTTTATGAGGCGATCTATTTGTTGCAGATTGATTGGAGACATTGCTTAGGGGACTTATTTTGGGATGTTGTACAGCTCAACACATTCTAGAATCAGAACATGGCTTTGAAATGGAAAGGCACGTGTTTTATTTGTGATGCCTGAAACACAAGCCTGCTAATTAGACCCTGATATCTGTGCCGCTAGGGACAAATGAGGCAAACATAACACGTAAAGATGAAGAAATATATGTTCTACTCATTGCTGCAAAGTTAAAATTAGAACTATGGGTATCAACTGTGCGTTGTTCCTGTAGATAGAGTTACTTAGAAACGTGAAAATATAGAATTCCTGTCAGCCGTTGCCTCACAAAGCCAGTGTTCGGTGATATAAATCAATTCTTTTTCCATTTAATCGTCATTTCTTTTTTTATCCTACAGATGCAGACTCTGTTCGCCTTTGATGAGGAGGAAATGGAAATGAGGAACAAGGTGGTGGAGGATCTGAAGACGGCACTTCGGACTCAACCCATGAGGTGAGGGAATCTGGAATCTCCAGATGCAGCCTTTTCTCAGCTCCATTGCTAGCCCTTCAAACATCTGTTTCCAGTTGCTTTGACTTCAGATAATGTTACACATATATTTGTACAGTAAGTAACATTACATGCAACAATGAAGAATGACTATGCATGATGTCTGCGTCCCGTCACGGCAAGATAGCGCTAAAAGCAGCCTGTTTAATTACGCCAAACTTAAATAAGACCGTTTGACTCGAGACGTTTAAAGGCCCGCATTCCTCGCTTCTCTTCTCTCGACATGGTCATCGGCAGCTGTTAGGCCTCACTCATCAGCCTCAAAGAAACGTTCAGGGACATCGGAGGCCGCCGTTACAAACGATCTCCTTCTCCCCATCAGCGGCTCCTTTGGAGCTGTCCATCAGCCCGTGCCAGTTGTATGATGCAGTGGTCTGGATGAAAACAGGGGTGTTGAGTTTTCTTGTGGGGAGCAATAAAGCGACAGAGCTTATGTGAAGAGTGACAAAAACCCAGGACAGTCTGAGTGTCTGAGTCACGTCTGGGGTGTGTGTGTGTGTGTGTGTGTGTGTGTGTGTGTGTATGTTTGACTGCTTCTTTGGTATGGGAGTTATAGCTTGCATGGAGAACCACTGACTTGCTGTATGGCTGAATTGAACGTCTATCACTATAATCAAAGCAGAAACAGGCATCAATTTTTTTATTTAAATGTTTATTTGGATAGGAACTGATGCAGAGACATATGTCATTCATAGAATAAACTAATGCTGCACATCATAGGATTTTTAGCCAAGGCTAGTTTGCAAAGCTTGTCCCCATAGCTTGTCCCCATGCAAAGCTTGTCCCAATATTCAGCTAAATTATGCAAAACATAAAGTAGGTGAGAATTCTCCAAATATTTTTATCTTACAGCAGTGGTGTGGATTTGAGATAAAATTATGTGACTCGACTTTGATTTGAGTCACAAATTTGCTGACTTTTAGACCTGACATAATTAAAATAGGCTTTCAATTCAACTTTGACTTTGATACTTCTGACATGTGAGTTGACTTGGACTTGAGACTTTGAACTCAGACAGACTTGTTACCTTCCAAAGCCAAAGATTAAACATTATACAAATATTGAGGGAAATTCATAAAACACAGCACCAGAACCCTTCATATACAGCTGTTACCAGCAGCTTTTAGCATTTGCCTTGAAAGAGGCGTTACTACGGTATTACCTCATTTACATGTCGGGGAAGCGATTCATACAAAAACACCATCAGGTAAAAATTGAAACCTGATTGTCTGATGGTAAATTTCTGAGAAATGTTGCTGCTTTTCAGCTTTCAAAATCTAAATGATGCTTCAAACTGTATTTGCCTTACATGTGTTACTGCTCAAAACATCTGACGTACTGTATGAGAGCCCTCAGCTGATCCATCAAATGCTGAGTTTTGATCCTTTCTCACACACATTCTCGTGGCACTGCGCCTCTTCCTCAAGCTTCATCTGCTGCACGACACACCGCACACACCTCCATGTGCCAGACTCCCATGTGTGGACTCTTAATCTTTTTACATTAGTGTCACTCTTTAAATGCGGAGCTCTAAAGCAGAGAATTTAGGTTTCCTTTGCTAATTTATCATGTCTGACAAAGAGAAACAGACATGTTAAGAGACGTGGCATTAAAGCATTAAAACGCTGATCTTCGTTGGCTTTTACCTGTGACACACCTGATGACAACGCTGCTTTACATTATGACATTGGTGTGCTGATTAATGTAAGAGAAGTTTTATGAATGAGCTTCAATTATCATGGTTCATAGTTTACATAACACTGTGTAATTACTGGTTTTTTATGAATTCCACCCAATATGTATTGTAGTTATTTGTTGTAGTCATTTTTTTTTATAATTAATTATATGTGGATTTTCATCAAATTACATAATTTATCTGGAAAGTAGTAAATACAAATTATAGAATCATCAATAATTGTGTAAGTTGACCATATTAATTATTACCTTGGCATTAAACTAAATAAAAATTCTTTATGACTTGTTTAGGACTCAAAACTCAAAGTTTAAGACTTTTGGCTTGACTTGGATTTGACTTGAGATTTGATGTGATCTTTGTAAACTGCAGTACCACCACAAACTGCCAAGATCTGAGAAAATGTTGCTGCTTTTCAGCTTTCAAAAATTCATGTGTTCTTATTTATTCATCATTAAACTGTCTTATTATTTTATGCAAAACTAGACATAAACAACACTTATGAAGGACTGGAAGTAGCAACATTTCTGATCATTTTTATTTTGATGAGGGAAAGTTTGGCAAATGCATCATTCTGTTGTGGCTTGATGAAGAATTTGGATAAATTATATCTTTAAAAAATGCAATTCTGACAGTAAACATAAAAGGAATATCGCTACCTCGTACATTTTTGTGAGTATTGATCCTTCCATTGATGCGCTGTTTCGATCATCAGACAGTTTGTTACGTAAGTGTTATTCCCATTTAACTCTTTGGAGTCTCAGATCAGCTTTTCAAGAAAATTCTTCATTCAAGAAAAAAAAAAGCAATCTAAAATAATTTAGCAATAAATAAATAAACTCAAAAAACAGCCTAAAACAAATTATAAAAAAAAAGTTTTCAATTTTCTACATGATTCTATAAGATTCTAGAAAATAAAAGAAAGTCTCCAAAAATCAGCGAACAATACGTCAAAAGTGACATTTTTGATATTGTCAAAAGTCATCACCTTCAGATCTGTTTGTCTATTATTCTACTATTAAACAGAATTATTCCCACATCTTTTCAAGAACTCTATTCCTTTAATTATTAATTTCATAATTATTCCACTTGTACTCATTCTAAACTCAAGCCTCCTGCTTGTCAAACAGCTCAGCTACAATTTGGTTATATATACAGAAGTTTAATTTTATGTCATGCCTTCTGATTTCATTAATTTGGCTCCTCTTCAGTTTAAGAAAACTGTGAAGGGATTATTTCTTTCTCAACAATATTATCCTTATAGATTTTCACTCTAATTTCATTGTTTCATGTATATTGCCTTCTGAGTCTGATATTTTGCCAGAGTCATTCTAAAAGACTTCAAATTTTCTTTTATTATTTTCTTTTATTATTTATTTTTCTCTTTTTTTTTTTTTTTTTTTTTTTTTTTTNTTTTTTTTTTTTTGTTTGTTTGTTTTTTTTTGCATTTTCTCCATCACATTCCCTTTTTTGCTTATGTAATACTGTATTTTTCTTTTTTATGCATGCGTAAATAAATAAACTAAAACTAAAACTTTAGACTCCAGAGGGTTAAGATGTAACTCCTCTGTCGCTCATTTCCCTCCGAGCATTTTATTCCCAGACATCTAATTCACCCCATCAGAGTTGAATGTAACTATTCAATTTAATGCTATTCTCCAATGCACCTGTGACCATTCTGTTACCACGGTGAGTTATTGCTCATTAACGCTGATGTTTTCATTAAGTCCTACAGTGGTGATCTGGGTAGCAGGTGTGACTAGAGAATATGACTTTTTTTGCGGACAGCTGACAGCCTGTGCAGCCAGTTAATGTCCCACCGAGTCCTGTCCTTGTGACAAATGTGTGACTAAATCAAAAAGAGATGGCTTTGAGATTGCCTAGTAGTCTGGGAGAGGGGTTAACGTAAGGGTGAATGTGCAGAGTGACTTATGTGTGTGAGCATCGCCGCCTCCTCATTATTCGCCTGCCCCTATTTTCTGCTTCGTGTTTGTGTCTGTCCCTATTCGGCTGTGATTCATGGCTGTTCTTCTCTGATGGCCTGAACTGGCCTCCCTCTCTCTCTCTCTCTCTTTCTCTCTCTCTCTCTCTCTCTCTCTCTGGCATTTCTAACAGACAGCTGCGTTGTGGAGTAAAAAGGCGCTCTTGTGCCCTCAGCCTCGTCTGCAGGACACAGGACCCAACCACATGGTGGGCATGCAGGGTGCCAGGCAGAATGCACAAACGCAGCACATTGTCAGCAGGCCACCCACTGCTGTTTACTGATATGCTGATAATCAGGCAGCAAAGCTTCGTTTTCTTCTCAAGTTTTCTGTTGTGTAATGCTATAGTCACCACTCACATAAAATTATTTGACAGTTTACATGTCTCTCACCATGACCTCCTCTGCATAATCCTTCAAACTGCTCATAATTCATTAATTTAAAGAGATTCATTGGCTCACAAACAGGAAGCACCTGATGTTTTAGTGAAGATAAGTGACCTAAAACATCAACTATAAATATCAAATTTATCAAATTTTGTTGTCTGGATAATGGTTCTTAATCTGTGGAGCCACAGCACTGCATATTTTGTTCTGTCTCTCTGCTTTAACTACACGATTACTTAAATTTAGAAGTTTGATTATAAGTTGATGCCTCCTGGCTCTAGATTGGCTAAATCACATGTGAACATTGAAAGGAATTATGGGAAATATGAGTGTTGTTAGATTAAGCACAGAAGCCTTAAGTCACATACACACAACAGACAGATTACTGGATTGTTTACATTAAACAAATCTGTCTGTTATCTTGAAGTACATGAATGATCAGTGACACATTGCAAGATCATTCACCATGAGAATCCCTGACGAGTCTCTCTGGTCTGCAAACTACATTTAATCATGAGAAATGACATTAGGAATGACACAGGAAATGCCAGAGCCTTTCTTAAAGCCATGCTTGCTGATGTTCTGTTTCAAGTGTTACGACTCGTACTTCTTGTTTCCTCTTGCCACTCGCCAACGGGTACAGATATTTTGCCTCTAAGGTGTCTCTCGGAGATCAGTGGCACATTGGGGATTGAGTCTTTGACTAGTTTGCACATAGCTACAACAATGAGCACCAGTTTGCATCTGATCTGGTGCTTTTGTCTGATATGCTAAAACTGTCAGCGCATTGAAAACCGAGGCTAAAATCTCGTCTTAACTCGGCCTTCATAGGCCTAAAAGCAATGCAGCAACTTACACTTACACACTTAAATACGTGTTCTCTTTGAACCTTGATCAGTAATGAATTGTGTAGATCTGAGACCTGTAAAGACAAAATGGCCACCATGGTAGACAATTTAACATCCTGGCATGGGATGAGATTCAAGATTCAAGATTTTTTATTGTCACATGCACAACAATATAGCAGGTAGCGACATTGAAGGCAGTGAAATTTGTGTACTTCGAGCTCTCTGTGCTTCTAAGAATTAAGTAAAGGGAATAGGGAGGCGGGATAAAGTGTCATGAGTCAGGTATATATATACATATATATGTATATATATACGTATATATGTATGTATATATGTATATATGTATATATATATACAGTATGCACACACACACACACACATCGTCATATACACCTATACCATATACGTCGTATATGGAGAATGCAATATGGTTTTGCACATGGAAGTGATAGAGTGTATAAAGTGGCATTGATATATGATATTATCTATCTATCTATCTGTCTATCTATCTGTCTATCTATCTATCTATCTATCTATCTATCTATCTATCTATAATCTTACATAATTACATAATATATATTATAATTATTATATTATATATTGATTACAGATGTAAATCAGTCAACCTTGGCTCAATATGACATATTTACACATTAATTAATGTCAGTTCATGCACTGTCACTGTTTAAATACATTTGGATTGCACACATGTAAGCCACGCCCCCTGACATTTCTGTCCATGGCACCAGACATTGCATTCTCCCTTTATTTGAAGTCAAAATCACCAAACATGGATTATCTAGTGTTCTCTATAAATTTTTTTGCATGTTTTGGGTTTCAGGGTATAGCCTTTGCATCATTGCATTTTCCCACATTAAGCTAACCCTGACATTGCTGCTAATTATTGGATAAGCTAACTTGTCAAAGTGGGCTTATCATGTGTGATGTAGCTGTTATCCAACAAGTTTTATTGACTACAGTGTCTGCTGATGCCACCGTTGAGCAGACAGCAGCCCACCCTCTGAATCATAACCAAAAACCCAGCTTTGCCTCAATAGCGTTTTAAATCCTCCTCGTCCCAGTAGGTCTTCAAATTGATGACTCAGTCCATTTTAAAAGGAACTTGGTAATCATGCTGCCTGCTTACCAGCCTGAGTTAACAGGCTGAGTAAAGGTTCTGTCAGTCTTACTATTCGGGAGGAAATATGTATTATACATCTAAGCCCATCGTCCGTGTGTCCAGTGGGTTCCACTTCAGTTGTGTGGTCTTATTAGAGGGTTTTGGTCACATTAGACTGGTCCCTTTGCCTCAACCTCTTTAGCCTGTCTAAGCTGGATAAGCAGGATACTCAACTCTCTGTTTGACCCCCGTGTGTGTGTGTGTCTATGTACTGTGCATGAATAAAGTTTGATTTATGGTGCTTATACTGTATCTTTCAACATGGTATGACAAAATAACTTCTGGAATTATTTTAACAACACAGATTGAGCATTAAAATGCAGAGACAGTATATCATGTCTTCATTACTGATGTGATGGTGTATTTTGAGAAATTTAGTTTTGTAGTTAGAATTGTTATCATGTCATTTGATTGATTATAAGCAGCCATAAATGAAGGGTTAGGGTTAGTTGCTGTATTTACTATATTTGGAATTAATGTTTCCTTCGTGCATCTTAATCTCATTAAGTCTGCAAACGGTTGTTAATTTGTTTAGTCAAACCGAGCATGAAGCATCATGCTGCGGTAGCGTGTTTACTTACTGTAATAGTCCCGTACCCCTACTCAAGTGTTTTTCCTGGGAATACACAGACAAACACAAACTGCTGCAGCCATGAAGTCTAAATACTCACATTCCTAGTGTACATTTCCAATTAGCTTCCAGTTATTTAAATATTTACAGTCACTTGTAGGGACCCTGAGGTATTTTAACCACCATACTGTTGTGTTTGCGTACTGTACATAAGCAGTGTTGACCCACTCAGTCATTTAAGTCTCTGCGTTGATGTGTTGATGAGTGTGTGTGTATTTTTGTGTCCTTCCTGCTGAAAATAGATGTTGGCTGGACACTATCATTTCCCTATAAAGCCGTCCTGGCGGTCACTGAGGCCTGACTCAGATTGCACTGCTATCAGCAGAGCTTTATTTGCCATCGTCGGGAAGATCTGTTGATGTTATTTCTGCAAATCCATACCAGTGACAATGCAGAGTCCGCCAGCTGTGTCAGCCGCCCTGTGATTGGTCCTGATTCACTACAACTAGTGCCATTGGTAATCATCTTAACTAGTGCAGCACCCGTTGAGAGCGTGCCTGTTTGGACTTGATGGTGTGCACCACAGCCTGCCATAAGTGGACCGGACCGGAGCGTATCCTGCCTCCGCGGCTGGAGCATATCCTGGCGCACACGGACTACTTTTAACGGCACAGCTCAGTTTGAGAACAGCTCATCCAAACAACTTCGCACATGACACTAAGCATTATACCTGCCAGATTTCAACTTCATACAATGCCAGGTGCCAGGTTCTAGAGGTACTGGTGTCACAGACAGAGATTTTCTGTCTTTATAGATACATAATAATAATGTTACTATTTTTGTCTATATAACATCTGCATCTGGAGAATGTGTTGAGTACTTGCTTCTTCAAAGACTTGTCAGACACCTCTGTAGAAGTTGTTCTCTGATGATCACCTTCAGCTTTGTGCTGATCTGTCGATTTTTGAAGGTCAATCATGTAAGCTTGGAAATAGGGATATTTATTGTCTGATTAGTAGTGTAACAAGGACAGGTACTATGGTTCTTTGGCCTGTTGGGTTGGATTGCTTTCTCACCAAAGGAATCAGACCAAAACCACCTCCTGTTGTTGATTTCGGTTTGATAGCTGTGTTCACACATGTCCAGCCAACCAAACTTAAGTCAGAAACACTCCAGGGTCAAAAAAATAAATGTTTAAAACAAACCAGGTGTGAAAATGCCTTTATGTTAATCTTCAGCTGATGAAGCACAGCATTCTGACATCCTCCTGTAAAGTTACCTGGATACACTTTTGTATACATTTTACCCCTGAATGATTGTATAGTATGGCCCTATGGCAGCTAAACAGCCACGTCATGATCGCCTGGTGAAATACAGATGTGGTTTTGATTCTGCCAAACATTTAACTTTTGTCTCAGCTGTTCACAGCACGTTGTCTTGGAGGTGTTGTGGAACATCCAGGTGATCTTTTGCACACTTGCAGCTGGAATGACAAGCCCCATAGCAATGTTGGCTACTTGGTGATGTCATCACACGAGTTATCAACGGACGTTGCACAGAAAACAGACGTCATTTTGAGACGTCTGCTCTCAAATGTTTTTTCAAATATACTAACAGCTACAACATGTTCTGTCTTATTTCAATTTGCACTTCTTCTCCCTCCTTTGCACCGGAACGACCTGAAAACACTTAGGTAAAGCGCATTTCATAGTCACCATGAAACTGAGTGGTTAAAGAGTCTTGGATGGAGCAGTGTTGTTGTTTCTCTTGGTAGCGACTCATGATGCTTGGAAACAGGCCTGATAGGTAGGCGGCAGGGGCGAGGAGACTGATGCAGCCATTGAGGGAGGTTTGCGTTGGAGCCAGAATTAAACGATGGAGAGTGGGAGTGAGAGAAGGAGGNCTCTTTGGTCATTGCTGATGCTCCCACACACACACACACACACTCGTGCACGGACATATTTACATGATGGTTTGATTAATGTAGCATTATTAAAGGACCATACCACCGATGCACATTTGAGCCCAATATATACAGTCTACATACACATCACATTACTGACAACTATTTCCCAAAATATACAACTTTAGTGGTAAACTTTAAAAGTTTTTTTCCTACCTTCCAGACTGTCGTTGACTTGGGTTTATTCCAGTTTGCTGTTAAAATCAACTTGTAGAGATTTAAAACATGCATGAGATATGTAATCAATCACAGTGAATAAGATGTCTGTTAGATTTTTTGTCAAAGTAACTTTATTTAACTGATCCAACATGGAGCTGCACAGAAGAAAATATATTTCTCTGCCAGGAAATATAGTCGAGGAGAAGACGGCTTTTACCAACCGTGTCTCTACAGTTGTGCATAATTGTTAGAAGGTGAAACATTGAATTTTAAGGTGGGTGTATCACCTGACCACTGTTTTTGAAAGTATAGGGGATTTGAAAAAAATAACAGGAAAACTAGTTGGTTTTATATTTTGGAAATTGGTTGTTAGTAACGTAACATGTATGTGGGTTGTATATATTGGGGTCAAACATGTACAATCGCCGGTATGGTCCTGTAAGCATAATAATCAGGTTTATGTGCATGCATATGTGTTTAATTCTTCAATAATACGGCACAGGAGCCATGATAGGCATATGAGCCAGCTGGGACTAAGTTACGTTTTTATAGGCAATCGCACACAGACTGCTCCCTGTGGATTGGCCCATAAACCCAACACATATGAGCCATTCTCTCTATGCCACTATATCCTGTATACATCACCGATGAGGTACCAGCTTGGCCAGGGCTTTGGTTGTGTGTGTTTTTTATGTGAGTTGCCCTATGTGCAGCCTATTAGCTCAGAAATGGCACAGTTGCGTGGAGACTCGTGTTACGTAAGATTTATTTGGTGAGAGTTATGGCGATATCGGATGACTTCTCTTCCAAACACTGCAGACACTGTTAATAGTTTTAAGCAGAACCTCAAAAGAATATCCTGGGTCCTTATGCCATTTGGCCCTTTTTTATAGTAAAACAGGAAGTGGAAACTCTAAATTGAGCGTAGGTGTGAATGAGTTTGTTTGTCTCTATGTGTCAATCCTGCAATAGACTGGTGACCTGTCCAGGTGAACCCCGCCTCTCGCCCAGTGACCGCTAGGATAGGCTCTAGCCCCCCTGTGACCCTTAACAGGAAAATGGGTATAAAAAAATGGATGGATGGATAGTAAGACAGAGACGTTTGTATTTATTTATGTACCGTATATACTCGAGTATAAGCCGATCTCGTATATAAGCCCTGATGTTGTTCCATCAATTTATTTGTTTAGCAAATTACCTGTTTCATCTGAGAACTGTCATAGTATTCCTGTGATTTTCTGAAAATAATCCACGTACCGGTACTGGTAAACAGCTGATTATCATAACTGACATTAGCTGACATGAACTTTTCCGGACTCCTCTTCCTCGTCTGAATCACCAAACAGTTCATTCCAGTCCTGCTCTGTGTAACGTGTCTTAAACCAGCCTCATACGATGCTCTTTTCCTCTTCTGAGTCTGTCGTTATATCTTATCTCAAGCTTCTTGCTAAAAAAACATAAAACATGATGTTGAATGAGACTACCAAACAACGTACCATACCAGTATATGAAACAGCACTTTTATAAGGTCGTCTCTAATTGGCCCATTCTTTTTTTTTTTTTTTTTTTTTTTGACCTATCTCAACAGAGCTTACTGGCTGCCGTAAAATGTGCTGGATAAGATGTTTAGTCAGGAAATATCTAATTATAAGGTATGATTTAAACTATTTTCTATGGGTAGTGGTAATGGTAGTATTTCCACCCCTGGAAATTTCCTTCTCTGGGACCAAATTTGAATTTCTCGTGTATAAGCCGACCCCCTGATTTGCGTTGTGAAATATGGTAATAAAAACTTGGCTTATACTCGAGTATATATGGTAGTTTATTTGTCAGGGACAATGCTCATTGCTTAACAGTAAAACAGAAAACTGTAAATGAGCCACAGTTAGCCCATAAGGCTAATTTTTTTCTGCAGTCCCTGGCCAGATGTTTCAAAGGCACCCTAAAATCCATGAATACAAAGAACTATAAAATACACATCATCAACTCAGTATGTGTGTGTCCCCTTTTGCCCTCTTTTGCCTGGGGATAGGCATGTGAAAGACTTGAAAGACATGCACCAGTGTGTGTGTGTGTGTGTGTACATGGTGATTAAATGAAGGATAGAGGAAGTTGTGTATGTGCCTGTGTTCTGCTTTGATTAGTTGGTTAAGCTTGGAGGGAAGAGCGAACTTCCAACTAACTGCCGACAACACGGGGGTCACCCACAGTTCAGGGAGGATTTTCCGTCTGTGCGGGTAAAACTTTGGAGAGGCCAACCGGTCATAAATATATTTTGGTTTTTACAGTATTCAGATCAATGGAAATCCATTTCTGAACCGATTATGTGACCTTCTATGATTTAAAATGGCTGCAAACCGAAAACAGCAAGTAAAAATCACAGGGTTTCATTTAAAGTTCTTCCTCTTTTTCTTTTTTTCCTTCGCTGTCATTTCAGTCTCATCCCATTCCAAGTCACTGAATATTCATTGCTTCTTTTTCTTGCCATTTCCTTTTTCTTTCTCACGATATGGAATGCCCGATCATCCATACTTTTGCAGCAGCCATGTACTGCCTCTGTGACTTTTGGTATCACCAGCGTTTCTTATTACCTGCCTAAGATGACTTTCATCAGGACAGCATAACGTGTGGGAGGACAATGCTTTGATGCATTGGTGGGTGCCCAGACCAGGAGTAAGAGTTGGTAGTTCAACTCCAAGAAACACAGTTGTGTTCTTTAGAAACGTACAAATAAAATGGAGATACTGCTACCTGTGTCCTCCTTGCCTTTGGGTTTGTTTGTCTGAAGAATCCTGGAGAGAGAGAGAGAGAGAGAGAGAGANTGTGTGTGTGTGTGTGTGTGTGTGTGTGTGTGTGTGTGTGTGGCTGCTGGGTATTATTCAGTTCTGCCTGAGCTCATATCGTATGCAGCAGTTGTCTCGCTCTCGCTGTCTTGAACGCTTCCCCAGCGGGCTTTAAAGTATGCAGCGGTTGTTCCAAAAAAAAAAAAAAANAAAAAAAAAAAAAAGAAAAGAAAAAAGAAAGAAAAAAAAAGAAGTCATGCACACTCCTCTGCTGAGCGTGAATGTCAGTGGATTGAGGAAGACGAAGATGAGAGGAGACTCCGAAATCAGAGGATCCGTTGATTTGAGTGCTCGCTGGAGAGGAAAAATGGAGCATGAAAGAGAGAGAGAGAGAGAGAGAGAGAGAGAGAGAGAGAGAGAGAAGTTGGATGTCAGCTTACTAAAGGTTTCTGTTCACAGCACAGAGCATTAGTCACTGTTCATGTACTTTAAGTAACCGTGGATGTGTGTGTGAAGACATTTTTAGTGTATATGCATTTGTGCACTGGTTTAGGGGCTCGTGCACACACTTCTGCGTGTGTATGGCGAGCTGTCGGCAAACCAGCAGAGCGTGACATCCAGGCAGCGAGGGAAGCCTTGAATCTCATCCACACTTTTGAACCCAGAATCCAAGAACAACATCGCTCATAGTCTGCTTTCCATACATTCATCAAAAGGATGTTCAGCTTAATTTCTCCTCCAGTATGAAATCTTTCTTTCTCTCTGAGGTGGCTCACAATTCATGGCGTCAGGCTTTCTCTCGCCAAACGGTTTCAATGATATAAGACGTGTAGCTCCAACACTTGGATGGGTTCTGCCTCTACATCTGAATCAAGTCATGTCTAATATTTTAGATTTCATTTGAGCCATCTTGGTGTTGAGTGGAGACCACAACGGCAATCAATGTTCAGAAGAGTTGTTTGTTGAGATGTGTGTGTGTGTGTGTTTTGTTGTGAAGGAAGGCAGACTGTGTGTGTAGATGCATCATCCAGGCTGGAGATCACAGAGATTATATGGCTTTGAGAGATTTATCGGTCATTCCAGTTAAAGTGTAGAGGTGCGTGTGTGTGTGTGTGTGTTTGCTTATAGTATGAATGTGTGTGTGTACTTCTGCTGGGAATCCGGGATAAGGAGCCTTGGCCTTAGATGTATAGGATAATTACTGGAAGATCTGCATATTTTTGAAGGCAGCCCGTTGTGTTTTTTCCACGCCTGCCTGAGCCAAGACAGCAGCGGGAAGAGCTCAAACGTGGACCGCATCATTCCAATGGCATCAAAACAACACGTCTGTTACGATAGCAGCAATTTGTCTCACCACTCATCTCCTGATATTACTTTTCATCCTGTTTTTTTGTCTTTTCTCATTGTCTCTCTCATCGTTCTTTTCATTTCCTGGCGTTTTTTCCTCGTTTCAGCTATTTTCCTCTCCTCATTCTGCCTCTCCTGCTCTTTCTTACAAGCCTTGATTAGTTTGAAATGATTTATGAGTCCTCAGTCAGTGGGAAGGTCGTTTACCAAACCCCACTGTGGGCTCACTACGACTCACACCCCTCTGTGCTCATTCAACACGTCTCTCTCCTTGAGAGACTAATGACTTTGCCACATTCTAACTATTCCAGCTAACGAGGGCTGTCATTAGGATACTTGATGAACCTGATAGGAGTCGTGACAGTGCAAAGTTTCACATTTAAAGAAGCCGTTCATGTTTCCGTGTACTTTAAAGATTTAATTGTACTCTGATTGATGAAATACATTGGTTTATTTTTTGATAAACTCTAGTTAGAGCGAACTCAACAGACAATTGAAAAATCCTCCCTTTGTTGCAACTCAAATGACACAGTATATTTATATTTCTGAAGCGATCTGAAGAGTTTTCGAGAATTTGTCTGTTGCAAGATCAAATTGCATATATGTACAAAACAGTTTATGCCAATCTTGGCATATACCACGACTATATATGCAGACAGATGGAAAAAGAGAAAAAAAAAGAATAAAAAAAGAGAGAATTTGCAGAGTTGAAACAGAAACAGGAAAATTCCCCCACAATTCAAGTTTTTCAGTTTATAGCATTTTGGAGAATTTGCATTTGAATTTTAATTTTATGATACAGTAATGCCAAAGCGTCAGTAATTTAACACACCCATTCCAGCACACACACACACACACACATTAAAGCTTATGTTTAATTGAGTGAACATGAGAACATTTAAGTGCATACCATGTAAAGATGTTTTATAGTAGCTCCTCAGCCATGACATTTACCCTCTGACAGCTTTAGTGCTGCTAAGTCTTCACTCACTAACTGCAGAAATTACAGCCTTTTAATCAAAACATGATTAAAACACTACTGAAAGCACTACTTTGACACTGAAAGCTGCAGTCTGAGTTACTCCCTTACATACATGTCTGAATCTGTACTCATTTTCCACCCAAATCCCCTTTAGGTTTGTCACGCGCTTCATTGAACTTGACGGCCTTACCTGCCTCCTCAACTTCCTGCGCAGTATGGACTACGAGACCTCAGAAAGCCGCGTCCACACCTCTGTCATTGGCTGCATCAAGGCCCTGATGAACAACTCGCAGGGCCGCGCCCACGTCCTGGCCCACCCGCAGAGCATCAACACCATCTCACAGAGCCTGCGGACGGAGAACATAAAGACCAAAGTGGCGGTGCTGGAGATTCTCGGGGCGGTGTGTCTGGTGCCAGACGGACACAAGAAGGTTCTTCAGGCCATGGCACACTACCAAAAGTATGCTGCTGAGAGGACACGATTCCAGGTGACACTGCTTTAAAAGGCCACCTACTTTGCTTTGGTTTGTTTTTTTGCTGCGGACAAAGACAGAGATTATGTGAGAAGGTAGTAGGGGTGGGTGATATTGACTTAAAATAATATCAGGATATTTTGGGAATTTTTGCGATAACGATAAATATCATGATATCTGTCTGAAGACTTTTTTGCGATAATAATAAATATCATGATATCTGTCTGAAGACTTTTTTGCGATAACGATAAATATAATATCTGAAGACATTTTGTGATAACAATAAATATTACAATATCCGAAGACTTTTTTTGTGATAGCGATAAATGTCATGACATCTGTCTAAAGACATTTTGCGATAATGATAAATATCACGATATCTGTCTGAAGACTTTTTCCGATAACAATAAATATCATAATATCTGTCTGAAGACATTTTGCGATAACGTTAAATACCACGATATCTGTCTGAACACATTTTTGCGATAACGACAAATACCACGATATCTGTCTAAAGACATTTTGTGATAACGATAAACATCTTTAGCGTGACAAAAAGTTGCCTTTTGGGTAATTTGTCGTTTCTCTCATGGAGAGAAAAACTTGCAAATGCTGCAGATGTATTCGGCTGAGTTTGTGTCACACTCACTTCCTGTTTGTTTTCCGTCTCACATCAGCCGTTGCTTGGCTCTCTTTGCTGGTGTTCACCCAGTATTTATGCCTCAGGTGATGAAACAAATTCGTCGTGTTCCCACCTTTGGCAGTTATCACTTTCTTGCATATTTTGAAAATGACTGTTGTTTGTTGGAGATCCAAACTCTTGTAACCAAACCATTTCCACACATGCAGCTCCCTTTTTAGACACTAAGTCTTAGGATACAGACTCACTACTCTGGTCCATGTTAGTTTGGGATGGTCTTGTGCATGTGCTATGCACTTGTTACATCATCACGCCACAACATCATGATATGACAAATTTTTTAACATGTAAAAAAAAAAAACATCGGTATTATCATGATTGACATGATATGACCCAGCCCTAGAAGGTAGACGGAGGATAAAAGCCAAATAAATCATTTTGTAGTCGATAAGTTGGCAACTTGTGCTGCGGGGACTTAGATGTTTGGAGTTGAGGTTAAGTCAACACGCTGACCATATTAAAGGCAGCAGAAGATGTCCTGAATTATGGAGTGTGCAGTGTGGACTGTGGAGAGGTCAAGTGATTTCATGGTGGAGCTTTAGCAACTAGCAGGACTGTGTCAACAAGCCACATCTCACAAGTCCCCAGGGTGCACAGTAAATCATGCCGCATCTGGCTAAGCTAACACTGCAGGAGCTGAGTGATTCAGAACTTATGAGGCCTTCTGATGTTTGAGTTATGATTAAGGTGCAAAAGTATGCTGGAGGGAGGGAAAGATGTGAGAAATTAGCATGGTTCCTTCTGTGTTGCCAACTTTAGATTGGAAAGTATGTCTGAAATGAGACATTCCTGCAGACTTACTTTCTTATCTCTCCTGATCATCCAGACGTTGCTGCATGAGCTGGACAAGAGTACAGGCCGCTACAGAGATGAGGTCAACTTAAAGACTGCCATCATGTCCTTCATCAATGCCGTGCTGAACGCTGGAGCTGGGGAGGTAAAACCAAACACCCACATACCAATTCAGTTACAGCTTACCAAGCAAACTGCAGGGGTGAAACTACTGCAGGGCTGCAAGCGTGCCTCCTTCTTAAGACTCAGATTTCGACTTAAGTGGCATTTTTGATACCTAATATCTTTACCTTATCACTATGGTGGATGTTTGAGTTGATCTTCTCACCTTCTCTTGTTCTCTGTGTGTTTATTTAGGACAACCTTGAATTCCGGCTTCACCTTAGGTACGAGTTCCTGATGTTGGGCATCCAACCGGTCATTGACAAACTTCGAGAGCACGAGAATGCCACTTTGGATAGGTAAGGGAGCAGTTCTCCTGAGTGTGTGTCCTGGAACGGATTACTACAAAAAAAAAACAAAAAAAAAAACATCTTAAGTGCACTAACTTGTTTAATGTCATTGGACTGTAATCTCCCTTCAGGCATTTGGACTTCTTTGAGATGGTGCGGAATGAGGATGACTCAGAACTGGCCAAAAGATTTGATGTGGTAAGTTATCCACTGTTTCCTTTGTTCACAGTCTGTTTAAGCCGAGGACACACGACAGGATTCTCTGCCTGCTTTTGAGTCTGATTTTGAGTCAGTTGGTTGGATCAACTTGGGCCCGTCGGTCAGGACAGAAAGTCGAGCATGAAGCGATTATTAAAGTAGCGTTCAAATATTCAAAACTCATGACTCCATCCATTGGGATGGCAGGTTTTTTTCTCTTTTTTTCATGTTTTTGTCAGGCAGAGTGTGATGGTGCAGTCTGGACGTTTTGTAGCAGAAAACAAAGAGGGACAGGAAGCAATAGAATGAAATAGTGTCAAATAAAAAACAGAGAAGAAGTTGATTCAGAGTTGAACCAAACAGCAACTATGACTTCCTCCATGCTCGATGTCATGTTGCTTTCTGTTTTTCAGTCATTTCAAACACTTTTATCATTGCAAAAGAAGCAATGTTACTCATGCTGGCACTCCATGATCGGTGCTGTTGGCTTTCATTTCTTCTTAAAGGAATATACCTGTGATTTTGCATGTTTGAGCCCAATAAATTTCCCCAACCATTTTCCATAACTACTGACGTGGTAAATTTTAGATTTGTTTTTCCTACCTTCCAGACTGCCACTGGTTTCAGTTCATTTCACTATGCTATTAAAATCAACTTGTAGAGATTTTAAATGTGCTTCAGAATCCATCACAGCAAACAAGAGAGCTGTTAATTTTTTTTGTTGAAGTTACTTAATTTAACTGATCAAACATGGAGCTACATGGAAGAAAATGTATGTCTCCGCCAAGGAATGTAGTCCCATGAGAAGACGACTTTTAGAGAGGATTTAAAACCATGGCTTCTACAATCGTGCACAAGTGTTAGCAGGAGAAATGTTGAATTTGATTTTGAAAGACGTGGGGATTTGGCAAAATAACACGGCTCCTAAAATACAGCTTTTATTTTGGAAAATGACTGACAGTAACGTAATGAGTGATGCTGGCAAGTGGTGTTTATAAGGTTCAGACATGCAAAATCAACGATGTGGTCCTTTAATAGGAATTGTCTTAACTCCAACAAGCTTTTGCACGTTTGGGGATGAAATATCGTGACTCTTTTTGTGAAACATCATTGGTTCTTTATGTATGAACACCTGTGAAGTTACACTTTTAACAGTGATCACCACAGACATGTCATGTTTGGCAAAAACTGTGACAGCGTCCTGGTGTGTCCTCAGTTTTACCTGTCAGTAACAACGACTGTATTCATTTAAATGAATGGTTCACTTCATGCAGTTTCAGAGTTAATAATCGCTGCCGACTGATTATGGATGTTTGTAAATAGTCTCATGTAGATACTAAGAGTGCCGGTGCCATGTTTGAGATGATCAAGAAGAAGCTGAACCACTCAGAGGCCTACCCACACCTCCTCTCCATCCTCCAACACTGCCTCCAGATGCCCTGTGAGTGGATTTCCTCACTCACGCCATTCTTTCTCTTCTATTTTTTATTCAACTAAATGGCATACAATACGAGTATAATATACGATTACTTTCATTCATTCATTCCCATCTTTGTCTTACATCCTATACAATTTAATCCCCTGCACCCTGAATAGATAAGACACAAAAAAGAGAGAATATAGAAGACAAATAAATACATAAATATGTAAATAATGAGGTAAAGAAATAAATCAGGCCAGTATTTCATCTCTGCGGATTCTCAGGATCTCACATTGTGGTATTGTAGCTTGCGTAAAAGGAAAATACCTTGAATAAATGATAAAGCACTCAAAGTACCAGTAGAAGTCATGTGATCATGAGTTGTGAAACCAAGTCTGATACATAAAATAAGTAATTAACTTTATACAGATACAGAATTACATATTTCAGTTTTGAATTACTATAATAAATACATTAATAAAAATATGTAAATATAAACAAATGTCATAACAGATTTTTTTTTGTTTATTATTATCAATAATTTATGGACAATTTATGGAATAGTTTAAATAATGAATTTAAACAGAGTACAACTATGAATCAATTTAAATTGCATATGAATATATGGTTGTTTGGAAATGTATGCTTATATTTATTTATAGGTAAATCTTTGTTGATATCTGTATATATTTATGCTTGTAAATATAATGAAACAAGCAGGAAACAAGGGATGAGTTGTACAAATATGTAGGAGTCAGCCTGCTCATTTTCAGGCATTTTTTTTAATTGTTTACTTTTTTTGCTTTCTTTGTTATATTGTCATGTCTAAAATAAACAATAAATCAATCAATCAATTATCGTCCAATATTGAACCGATAGTCGTTTCTGAGCAGCACCTTAGTGTTTCTGTCTGTGACCTCACATCCAGATAAGCGTGGGGGGGGCAGCCTGCAGCACTGGCAGCTCCTGGACCGGATCCTCCAGCAGATCGTCCTACAGGACGACAAGGGAGAAGACCCCGATGTTGCCCCTCTGGACAACTTCAGCGTCAAGAACATCATTCGCATGTGAGTGACGTCTTTCTTCTCTCAAAGCAGAAACATTACATAAGAGCACACACAGATAACTGACACACATCATACAGCGTTTTTATGTCTACTGTCGTATTTCATGAAGATACAACGCCCTCCACTAATGTTGGGGCTGTGGAGGAAAAAAAGTCTTTATTGTCTATTCTCTTGATCTTTCATTCAAAATATTAACAAAAATATAAGCTTTAATTAGGGTAAATTAACTGGAAGGTAAAAGAAATTCTTATCATGAAACAAATAATTTTCTTAATGGGCCTGGTGGCGTCTGATTGTAGTTTTGGAGACCTTCTGACCCCAAAATTCAATTAAAGTCTGCAATTCTCCTGCTGTGATGCTTGGAGATTCCTTATCCACACTTGAACCATCATCATCATCATCATCTTCATCATCATCATCATCATCATCATCATCCTCATTCTCACTGTGCGTGGGGTCAGTAAACACACAAAGTCCTCTTCCAGGACCATTGAGAAAAATATTTATTTCATGATAAAAAACTATTTTTCCTTTCAATTATTTTACTTTAATTAAAGGTTATATTTGAATTTTAATTTTTATTTTATTATTGTGTCATGCATATCAACACGCCCAGCCTGCATGGGCTTACAATTCACCATTATTTCACATAAACCATATCAAGTGTAGTACAGATTTTACAGATACGGTGGTACAAAAGAACCAAACTTCAGTAAAGATAGATAGATAGATAGATAGATAGATAGATAGATAGATAGATAGATAGATAGATAGATAGATAAGAATTTCTTATACATTGTGAAGTCAAATCCATATCAGTACATCAAACAAGAGCTTAGATATAATAAAGAAACGATCCATCTTGCCTTCTTTTCCAGGCTGTGGAGACAAAATTAGCCAATTTAAAAACATTAAAATTAAAAAGCTATTTGCAATTTTTCATTGTCACTAAGCCAGACTTTTTCTGGATTTTGGTCAAATATTTCACTAAACATTGGCTCTTACATCATCATAGTAGGTATACTACAATATTTCTTCTTAATATTTTGAATGAAAGCTCAGGAGGTTAAACAGAAAGACATTTTTTTCACATCCATTTTGCTTTTAGGGCACTGCACATTATATACACATAAATTATTGGAGTAATGCAAGACACTTAGAGTCTACATTAGATGTTTATCCAGCATGTTACTACAATAAACGTTGATCAACATCAAGCATTATACTGCAGATCATTAGAAGACAGAGTTAAGTGCACTGTAATAATGCAGGAATCATGTCCTCATCATCTGAAGCTGCAAACAAACAAACAAAAAAAAGATGGTTAATGTGTCCACTCAGCATCACTTCTAACTACAATCAATGAGATATTTTATATCAGAAGCTGGCTGGAAGGCAAAGACACACTGGAATAGAATGACTCATTCTTCTGATTTCCTGCTTTAGGCATCTGCAAGAGAAACCAGTAACTCTGTTTATAACTAGAGGATGCTAGAGAAGTCATATCTCTGCTAAGGTCCATAAGTCCTCACTTTTTTTTTTCTTTTTTCTTTTTTGCCGATATAAAGCCAGATTTTTTTTTTTTTTTTTTTTTTTTTTTTTTTTTTTTTTNTTGCAACTTGATTGTACAGCCAAGACACTGGCAGGAACAGCCCCTCCACAGCAGCAGAGTTATCAGACGAGTTTATTTTCAGCCTTGTCACGCAGAAAGAGAGACTGTACATGTTCATTCATAAAACCCTGTCAGAGCCCTCAGAGTGTTCTTTGGCCAAAACGTCCCTGTGACTCTGATGGGAGTTTCTGAAACCCTGCTATGTTCAAGACAGTGGGCCAGATTCATTAAAAAATGTGCTAAGTATGCAGCGTGACACTAATATAAATAAATATAAATGCATGCTGTGATAATTTAAGCTCATTCATAAAGCTTCTCTTATGTTAATCAGAGCACCGTGTCACATGTCAGGTGTGTCTCAGGTAAAAGCCAATGAAGATCAGCTAGGAGTCATCATTTATCCTGATTCATCTGGTTTTAAAGCCACATTGACACGTTAAACCAGCAAAGGAAACATAAATTCGGCTTCAGAGCTCCACATTTTAAAAGACTGACACTAAAATAACAGGCGCATGTTAGCCTCCTTGGTGTGTGATCGCTGTGTGAAGAGGTGGGGTGGTGGTGGTGTGTGTGTGTGTTCATTCGTGTGTGTATATGAGGAAGATCGACACAGAGTGCAGCAAGCTTCAGCGCCACCAGAAAGTGTGTGAGATCAGATCAAAACTCACCATTTAAAAACTGACTGATCAGCTGAGTGAGTTTATCTNAGTGTGTGAGATCAGATCAAAACTCACCATTTAAAAACTGACTGATCAGCTGAGTGAGTTTATCTAACAGATGTATTGACCACTAACACATGAGGCTAATGAAGTTTAAAATGTCGCCCAGATTTCATATCGCTGAAATTTATGACCAGAATGAAACATATCTCCATTTACATGTGACGGTGTTTTTTTATGAATCGCTTCCCTGACATGTAAAAATAGGGAAACGCTGCAGTAACGCCTCTTTCAAGGAAAACGCTAAAAGATGGTGGTAACAGATGTTTATGAAGGAGGGAGCATGGTCACATGATGGTATTTGCCCGTATCAACTTACCATTTATGAATCTGGCCCAATGGTTGAACCTCACAGCTCCAACCAGGAGTCATCGTCTTCTTCTTGATCTACACCCATAGCTGCTGAAAAGACGTCAAAACTCTGCGATACCGCTGAATCAGCAATTAGTTCCTCTATAGCGACACCGTACATGTAACTCCTGTCCGAGCATAGATTTTAATATACTTAATCCAGATTGAGAAATAGACAAGAATGTTGACAAATGGTTAATAAACCCGCCAGCGGGTTTGAAAGGCATGTTTTCTTTAAATGATCACCAAAAATACGCCATTTGTCATAGCCAGAAACTTTAAAAATCAAAATTATCGTTGGGTTTTCATATTTCCGATGGTCCTTGAACTAACCATGTGCGCCTAACACTTCCATAAGGAAATGCAACCAAATCTAAGCTTAAAATAGTGATATTTACTCAAAATCACTTTATTATAAATGTCTCATTTAATAATTCGCTAAAAATAAACACTTTGTACAATCCAAATTCTGTAAAAAGCAACTAATTCTGTGTGTTTTTTGCCACAACTAGCAAGCCTGGAGCGCCTGTGTGTTCTTTAACAGTCACGTGACAACAATTCAGCGAGTCATTGGCTGAATGCAGACTGCAGCAGGCACACTAAGCCNTAAATTATCAAAGATATTCAACTTACGTTTTTTTCTTTTTATGAGTTATGACATTATAACTGTGTTATACTGCACTAAAGAGTTCTTCCTACATATAGTCATGATTGTGCTGCTTCCATAGAGGTGCAGGACTTGCAGGTACAGTGAAAAATGTNCCTACATATAGTCATGATTGTGCTGCTTCCATAGAGGTGCAGGACTTGCAGGTACAGTGAAAAATGTGTCACAGTGATAAAAATGTGACAGGACCAAAAACCACCCAGAAACTGCTTGGGGTCCAGAGGGTTAAAGAATATGATTTAAAAAAAAAAAAATGTATCCAGATCATTAATTTGGATCTTCCTCAAAGTCGAATCACCTTTAAGTTTATTAAAGTTCCACCGAGCTACAAAATCTCTGACTATCCTGGTATTTCGAGCTGTTGTGCCAGCAGTGTGTGTGTGTGTGTGTGTGTGTGTGATTAGACAAAATGGTGAGGTGAGGTGGCAGCAGGGAGTTGTGAATGCAGTATGAGGAAGTCGTGCTTCAACGGTGAATTGGCATGAAAGTGGAAAGTGAAGATCAAACAGGAAAATCTGTAATCACGTCAGGCGGTCAGATCAGCCGTGTTCAGGTGCAGCGAGGCGGTCGGTTTGTTTCACAGAGATTACAGGGAAAACAAATCGTTTTCTAAAGGAAAACCAAGCGTGATGACTTGGAAGTTACATGTTTTCTGTATGCCACCAAGAACATGATTCACACATTTGCTGAGATGTCATTGGCTGCTTTTTTTTTTTTTTTTTTTTTTTTTTTTTTTTTTTTTTTTTTTTTGTCTGTCTTATTTTGAAAGTAATATGGAGCCACAGAGTTTTGGTAGTGTTAAAAGATGGCATGTGCTTTACCACCTCTCTCTCTCTCTCTCTCTCTCTCTCTGTCTGTCTCTTTCTCTCTCCTTTGGGTCTCTCTCTCTCTCTCTCTCTCTCTCTCTAATATTTTTTGAATCCACTTTCTGACGTACCTCCATTCTTTCTTCTCATCATCATCTCTCTCTCTCTCTCTCTCTCTTCCTCTCTGTCCTATTGGTGTCTCTCTCTCTCCAATAGTTTATTTAAATTCACTTTTTGACATTCCTCCATTCTTTCTTTGCATCATCATCATCATTATCTCTCTCTCTCTCTCTCTCTCTCTCTCTCTCTCTCTCTCTCTCCTGTAGGTATCTCTCTCTCTTCTGACGTGCCTCCTTTCTTCTCACCATCTCTCTCCTGTTATTTCTAAGCTGAGCCTCAGGCCGGTGATGGATGCTCTCGGCCTTGGCGGTGAAAGCACCATAAAGCTCGTCCTGTTGCACGCCAAACTTTGGCTGCCGCTCACCCCGATTCTCCTTGCTCACTCAGCCGCCGTTGTTTGTACAATCGGCGCACTCGAGCATAACTCTTTCCAGCAGCGTGCACAAAGCTAGCTTGGACGCGGCATCTAAACGCAGCTGTCCGTTTCTGTCCACTGCAGATACGTCACGTTGGTCAAAAGTTAACCTTGACTTAACGTTGCTGCCAAAGTCTCATTTCCATGAAGTCTCCTGCAGTAAATCACGCCTGGGAAAGGTGGCGCAATCTGAGGTTTCCTCAGCTCTTTTGGCAGCGTGCCAACAGTTAACGGGTGAAAACGTGCTGTAACGTCTGGGGGTGGNGGGGGAGGTGAGGTGGATGGGGCATTAAAACAACTGTTAAATGACTGGAAGGCAAAGTCATTCATCATCTGCAGTCACCATGACGACGACTCACGCATGATCCAAAATTAACACTCGTTTTCCACTCTTTTTGACTGGAGTGCTCGACAATTAAACGATTGTGTTTTTGTCTTTTTTTCTTTTTTTTTTTTTTNTTTTTTTTTTTTTGGATCCATGGAATGTAGCTTCAATCAATCAATCAATCAGACTATTTAAATAGCACCTTTCACACAAATCAATGCTACTCAAAGTGCTTTACAGGCAATTGACAAATTTCAGAAGTATTAGAATGTGAGACTAATGTACATCAAAATAATAGTAAATAATACCAGCGATAACACATAAGGCAATGAAAAAATAAGCAATTGCAAAGAAAAGAAAAAAATTAAAAGTAATTAATTAAAAACAATAAGATACTATAAATTATAAAACACTACATGAAAGCCAGGCTGAACAGAAGGGTTTTAAGTCTACATTTAAAAATATCAATATTTTCAGGTAATATTCTCAGATCCTCAGGAAGGCTGTTCCAGAGGCTTGGAGGCTGTATCGCTCAAAGTTTTCATTAGCTTGAGCTTGAGCCGTACTCACAACGGTATCGACTTTATAACCAAGCTGAAGCAGTTCCATCAGCTGTTAGAAAACCTCAATCTGATTATCAAGCAATTTGCCATTAAATTGCCTTGCAGATTTCCTTGTAAGAACTGATGAAAAGCAGTTTAAGTCATTTGTAACTTCACCCTCCTCCCATCCTGTGGTTCTTTTCTGCTGTTCTTTTTTTAACTGTTGGGTTAGAATGTCGCTGAAACCTTTCTGTTCTCTCCGCTCCAGCCACGGCTACCACAGATGCTCAAGGTTTCACTTTCTGATCTTTCCTCTTCAACATTAATTACTCACAGCCTCCCTTTTCGATGATCTGATAACTTATTTGATACAGCTATTACATTTTAACAATTTTTTCATGTCCACATGCAGATTCAATGCTTCTGTATAACCATGAACCTTCATAGTCTCACTTTACTGAAAATCAGTCAGAAGAATCATTCTGTGTAATAACCTGTTTAACACTGAAGTTTTCAGCTGAACTGCTTGTGAAAATTCATAATCCTGAATTTAAAGAACCATACCAGCCATTTTGCATGTTTGAGGCTAATATATTCAATCATTTCCCAAAGTATACTACTGGAACAGTGAGTTAATTTTTTATTCTTTTTTTTCCTACCTTCCAGACCGCCATTTCAGTTCATTCTGGTACGCTGTTAAAATCAGCTTGTTGATACTTGAAACATTCTTGGGATAGGTAATCCATCATCACCAACAAGACGTGTATTCAGGTTTTTTTTTTNTTTAAGCACAATAAAAAGCATGGAGTGAATGTATGTCTCTACCAGGGAATATAGTCCCAAAAGAAGACCTGCATTTATCGAAAAATTTGGATGACCGTGACTGCATAACTAGTAGCAGGTGAAACATCGATTTTTAAGGTGTGTGTATCACTTGAATATTTGATTTTGAAAGATAAAGAGATTTTACAAAATATCAGAAAGCTGAAATACAGTTTTATCCTTTGGGAAATGATCGTCAGTAACGTAACATGTATGAAAATTGAATATATTATGCTCAAACATGCAAAATGGACGGTATTGTCCTTTAATGGCTTCAAACCTTGAAGGGTTGAAGGATTAAAGGACCATACCTGCAATTTTGCATGTTTATGCCCAATAAATACAACCCACATACATGTAAGGTTACTGACAATCATTTCCCAAAGGATAAAACTGTATTTCAGCTTTCTGATATTTTGCCAAATCCTCTAATCTTTCAAAATCAAATGTTCAGGTGATACACACACCTTAAAAATCAGAGTTTTGTCTTCTAACAGAATTTACAATTGTAGAAGGCATGGTCATTTTAATTTCTCGGTCAGAGCCTCTTCTTCTGGGACTATATTCCCTGGTGGAGGTATACATGGTCTTCTGTGCAGCTCTGTGTTGGATCAGTTTAATAAAGCTACTTTAACAAAAACTTAATAGATGTAGTGTTTGCTGTGATGGTTTACTTACCTCAAAAGTGTTTCAAGTCTCTACAAGTTGATTTTTACAGCATACTGGAATAAACTGAATGGCAGTCTGGAAGAGGGAAAGAAAATTCTAAAATTCACCTCTGAAGTAGCATATTTTGGGAAATGGTTGTCAGTAACGTAACATGTGTGGTTTGCGTACATACATACTGTGTATTGGGCTCAAACATGCACTATCACCGGTATTGTCCTTTAATGCTTACAAGTGCAAATACGTCTCAGCCCAGCCAATGCAGGCGATAAACCTATATCCTTTTCACTATAAGAAGTTAAATATAACTGTCAGTGATCAATGAATTTCCAATCCATATATTCAGTTTCCTCACAGTTCCCTGGCTTTACTAGCTTAAACCGCAGTTAATCCCTACAAGGAAGCTTTTTGTTTCTAAATGTACCTAACTTTACTTATCTTTTTAAACTTATTTTCACCTTATCTGTCTCTCTCTCTTTGTTAAACCTGATTTTGTGTGTTTGTCCTCACAGGTTAGTCAATGAGAATGAGGTGAAGCAGTGGCGAGACCAGGCGGAGAAGTTCAGGAAAGGTAAGAGTCCTTTGACGGGTTGAAAGAGAAAAGTCATCACGTTTGTGTATTAAACGACAACAGTCTAGTCTTCCTGAATCGGGTTTTGTAGCTGTTCCTCTCTGTGTTTTCATGTTATTTTGCCAAATCCTCTAATCTTTCAAAATCAAATATTTAGGCGATACGTCCACCTTAAAATTCAATGTTTCACCTGGTAACACAGAAATCTGAATGTGGAAGGGGCAGTCATTTTTAATTTCTCGGTAAAAGCTTCGTCTTCTCCTGGGACTATATTCCCTGGCGGAGACATACATTGCACAATGCGTGTTAGATCTGTTAAATAAAGCTACTCTGATTGCTGTAATGGATTACATATCTCAAGCACGTTTCAAGTCTTTATACTTTGATTTTAATAGCTACTGGAATGAACTGAAACCAACTGCAATAAGATCGGAAAAAATTTGAAATTTTACTGCTGAAGTAGTATATTTTGGGAAATGTCTGTCAGTAACGTAACCTGCATGCAGTATATATTGGACTCAAACATACAAAATCACTGGCATTGTCCTTTAAGTGTCCTCACAGCTAACTTAACCCAGTGTAAATAATCCTTTTCTTCTGTCTCTCCTTTTAGACCATGTAGAGCTGCTAGCTAGGCTGGAGAGGAAGGAGCGCGAGTGTGAAACCAAGACCCAGGAGAAGGAGGACATGATGAAGACTTTGAACAAGATGAAGGACAAGCTCCAGCGTGAGGGTGTGGAGCTGCGTTCAGCGAGAGAGCAAGTCATGGACCTCTCCTCACGCATCAATGACATCGCCGTAAGAACATGTATTTTACTATGATCATGTGACTTTTCCATGCACAACTGCAGATTTATTCAAAATACATGCTAACGTCACCTCTTATTTCCCTCTTGTCCACTTGCAGGGCAGTAATATGTCTTTCCCGCCTCCTCCTCCTCCGCCTCCTGGGGGCCCCATAGCTCCACCTCCTCCACCTATGATTGGCAGCTTTCCTCCACCTCCTCCTCCACTACCATTCAGCTGCCCGCCTCCTCCACCGCCGCCTCCCCTACCCGGAGCCCCACCTCCACCACCAGGAGCGCCACCGATTTTTGGAGCCCCGCCTCCTCCTGGTCCCCCCTCCTTCAGCACGATGACCATGCTGCGCTCCAAGTCGATCCCTCAGCCTTCTCACCCCCTCAAGTCCTTCAACTGGGCCAAACTAGGAGAGGTGAGAATTTATAATGAGATGTGCGATCACAATTAATTCATAAACTAAAACATGGTGTAAATAAAACCTTTAAAGGACCATACCAGCGATTGTGCATGTTTAAGCCCAATATATATAATCCGCGTACATGGATACACATGCTGACAGCCCATTTTCCCCAATATACTACTTTAGCGGTAAATTTTAAAGTTTTTTTTCCAGTCTGCTATCGGCTTCATTTCATTCCAGTACGACATAAAAATCAACTTGTAGAGGCTTGAAACATGCTTACGATACGTAATCCATCACAGCGAACAACATGTCTATTAGGTTTTTTTGTCAAGGTAACTTTATTTAATTGATCCAACACTGAGCTGCATGGAAGAATGTATTTCTCCACCAGGAAATATAGTCTCAGGAGAAAATGGCATTTACCGAGAAATTAAAATGGCCGTGCCTTCTACAATCGTGTACAAGTGAAACACTGAATTTTAAGATGGGTGTATCACCTGAACATTTGACTCTGAAAGATTAGGGGAGTTGAAAAAATAACACAAAAACTAAAATATGGTTTTATGTTTTAGAAATTGGTTGTCAGTAACGTAACATTGTATGCAGGTTGCATATATTGGGTTCAAACATGCACAATCGCTGGTATGGTCCTTTTAGCTAAAAAAAAAAAAAAAAAAAAAAAAAAAANCACCTTCTTTTTCATGCCTACATTAACTTGAATCCCTTACCCCCCTCCCCCTTTCTCAGAATATGATCAATGGCACCATCTGGCGCGACATCGATGACCTGAAAGCTTTCAAGATCCTTGACCTCAAGGACATAGAGAAGATGTTTTCAGCCTATCAGAGACAGCAGGTTTGGACTTGGTTGTTAACGTGTGAAAAACAATGTTTGAGCTCCTTCAATGGCATCATTTGTGTGTGTGGGTGTGTGTGTTTTACAGAAACAGATATGTGTCTGCTGATGTAATAACTCTTGGAGTTGCATTTAAAGTAATGGAATGCCTTCTTTGTTGGATGTGTGTGTGTGTGTTAATGAAGGCCTGTGTGTTGGGCTGAGGGTGGGATGTGTTAAGATGACTCTTGAGCGTGCCGCTCCGGGCGAACATGAGCAGCTGTTCGCTGCTGAATGCCTCATTGTAGAAGTGCTACAGAGCTCAAGCTTGTCCTCGTGTCTTCAGAGCGTACGTCTGAGTGCTGAGGAACTGGCTGGGTCTTCACGGGCTCATGGAGTAACAAGGAACCAGCAAGGAAACGCCATGAAAGTCACAAAGCTTACAAAAATTAATCAAACCACAGCGAACTACATCATGCCTCCTGCAAACTGTGCGATAACAGCGATCTCATAAATTCATCGTAGGTCTGGATATTGATTCTGTCCTTCCAGTTTGATTCGTTTTCAATTTTCAAAGCCCCGCTTCGATTCGAATTAATCCAGTTAAATTCTGTAAAATTTTGTTCAGGTTATGTCTTCTAAATTACATTATTGTATAAAAAAATGAAGACATTTTTTCAAAATCTATGTTGAAAACTTAACGAGTGTATTAAAGGAAACTGGTTCAGGCTGACCTTTGACCTTTGGGCTACTGCAGAGAGGCTCTGATGCTCTTTGACCTCCACATGAAGCTTTGTGTAGCCGCCTCACTAACGTGTTGTCGTGTAGCTCAGCGTTCCGTGATTCCAGGATTTGCCATGACAAGCGGGACAAAAAATTATCCAGCCATAAACTTGTCATTGATATGTGCTGGTTTATGGACATGGGTTTGTTGTAAGCTGTCTTTGGTTGCAAGGTCTCTGTATTGATTTGATTATTGGTGGACGCATCTCATACTGTGATTTCGGATACAGTTTGACGATAGTTTGACGATCTCATCGCGACTCATTTCATTACAACTATTAACGTTTGTCTGTGACAGCCCAAAATTGCACCATCTGTAGAAACCTTAATAAGTAAGTTAGTATGAATTTATTTCTATAGCAACTTTCAAAACAGGCATCACAAAGTGCTTTGCAAAAATGGCAAGGGACAACAAAATCAAAATAACTGAAATTAAGAATTGAATACAAATCATTAAAATAAAAATAGGGATTAAAAACATAACAGTCAGCAAATATAATAAAAAATAGGTCAAGATAAAATAAGGTTCATTAGCCTGATGCAAAAGCTGACCGAAACAAGTAGGTCTTGAGCTTCTTTGTAAAAGCGTCCACAGTGTTCACTGTTTTTATGTCCAAAGGCAGAGGGTTCCACAGTTTAGGCAACAACCTGAAATGCACAGTCTCCCTTAGTTTTAAAGGACCACACCACCAATTTTGCATGTTTAAGCTTAATATATTCAATTTTCATACATTTAAGGTTATTTCCAAAAGGATAAAACTGTATTTCAGTTTTCCTGATATTTTGCAAAATCTCTTAATCTTTCAAANTTTCCAAAAGGATAAAACTGTATTTCAGTTTTCCTGATATTTTGCAAAATCTCTTAATCTTTCAAATTTCAAAATTCAAGTGATACATCCACCTTAAAAATCAATGTGTCACCTACCAGTAGTTACGCAGGTTTATGAAGTCACTGTCCATAAAATTTTTCAATAAACGCAGGTCTTCTTTTGGGACTATATTCCCCGGTGGAGACTTACATACACTCCACGCTTTTTATTGCACTTAAACTAAAATGACGGAACTTTGAAAAAAAATCTGAATATACGTCTCGTTTGCGATGATGGATTATCTATCCCAAGATGGATTACCTATTTCAAATATCAACAAGTTGATTTTAATAGTGTACCAGAATGAACTGAAACCAATGGAGGTCTGGAAGGTAGGAAAAAAAATGTAATTTACCATTCCAGTAGTATGCTTTGGGAAATGATTGTCAGTAACATTTTATGTATGAAAATTGAATATATTAGGCTCAAACATGCAGTCTGGAGCATGGAACAAACAACAAGCCCTGATCAGATGACTTCAGAGACCTGTTGGTGACATAGGTGGTGACACAGTCGCTCGCTAAGAACATAGGAGACTCTGAAAGGGCCCTAAAGGTCAGAACCAGAATCTTGAAATGAATTCTAAATTTGACAGGATAATAAGATAATTACATAAGTTAATTGCAGTATGCATATCCATTAAACAACTATCACTTCCCTTTGTGCCACCAACTAATTCCATACCACTTACCATGTGATAACATTTGATGTTAACATATTTAACTGCCTCAAAAGCCTTTAAATGGAAGGTTAATTGAGGGAGAATTAGTGTCTAGCAATCACAGTTTAAAATCAGACCTTAGAGGCTTAATAGAAGAGCAGTATATCCTCTGCAGAGACATGAGTCTTTATAATGCGTTTTACTGCCATGGTTAAAAGCCTTCTCACAGCTGAATGCAGATCATTTCTTTGCAGATTTTATTAAAGAGCAACAGGTCATTTGAGGTTGTTGCTGACAGTGATTTACCATGAATATTTATTTATACAGCGTAAGCTTTTACTGGCACAGGACAACGGTAAATGCAGATCTCTATGGGTATACGGCCACATAAAACCCAAGATCTTCTTGGCTTTGACAGCTCTGTTCCATTTGGCAAGAGAGAGATTCAATTCAGCCGGACAGTTATGCAGTGTTTATACGGGGCATAATTGCTTTTTTAAGCTCGTCATCGGCGTGTCTTTCAAAAAAAAAAAAAAGNAAAAAAAAAAAAAAGGCTTTGTGTACATTTGCTCTCTGTAGGATGATTTACCACGCTCATTTTTCATTTTCTTCTTTTTTCCACATCCAGACAGATGTGGATGCAATCATTTGAGCACATTTGAATGATGATAGAATATAGCGAGAAAAATGGAACGATGTTTATTTTTTTGTTCATCTGTTCATCGCAGAGATATTTCAGCCATTAATACAGATCTCATGAGCCCCTGATGACCTGGACAGTAGGTAGTGCTTCTTGCAGAGGCTTTGTAACTTCTGCTTGTAGTGTGTAGTTGTACTTCTTTGCTCCAATCCTCACTGTACTTCTACCGTTTGATTTGCTTGCTTGAATTGCTTGAATTGCTAATCTTTGCATGTGTTTTCAATTTTTTTGGTGTCTCTCTGCATTCTCCGACTGTCTGGGCAGGAGCTGCTCACTAACCAATCCTTTAAACAGGTGAGTCAAGGCTCTTCTAGCCTCTTTATGATTACTTACCTCCATTGCCCTGTCCCCTTCTCTCCTGCAATGCGGTGAGCAGAGACTTATTTCTATCCTGAATGGGTATTATGGTGATTTAATGCTGTTATTGAATGCCTATATTATATATTCATGTTTAATTTTACTTTAAAGGACAATACCGCTAATTTTACAGGTTCCAGCCCAATATATACAACCTGCATAAACGTTAGCTATGGAACAACCATTTCCCCAAATATACTACTGGAGTGGGAAATTTGTATTTTTTTTTCCTTCTACTACCTACACCAGGGATACTCAAATAATTTTAGCCAGGGGCCAGTTTTGCAAAATGAAGGCGAGTCAGGGGCCTGTGGGGGAAAAAAAAAAAATCCCTAAATCACCTCCACCTTGAAGCTGCAGGTGAAGTTTGTTTATTACTAGTAATGAGATATAAGAAGCAACACGGGCCACGAAATCTTGGTCTTGCAAAAACTTGAGAACAAAGATGATCTTTTTCTGTTCTTGTTGTGCTACGGGGAGGAAAAACCGTGCATGTTTTGTCTCATAGTGGTGCTTTGTTGTTTGGTAGATTATTAGTTTATTAGTTACTTTTATTAGTTTCACAAAATGTATGAAAGAACTATGAAAGAACGTGTGAGGGTGTGATAGAAAGCTGAAATGGCTTATATGAAAACCAGACCCAGAAGACATACAAAAGATAAAATACAAACATATAAAAATCACAAATACATTTTAATTAGATTAATAATAGGTTAATTAATAGATTAAACACAGCGGTTTAGGATTGGCACAAGATGCTAACATAAATGTGTCATCCTCAGTCCATTTTGCATTCAACTGGCTGTTTTCACAATCAACTTTTCTCTGTTTTTCTAGAAGTAGTTATTTTTGTTTGCTAACGGTTCGGACAAGGTATGTCTGGTATCAGCTTGTTTTCGTGGATAAAGCTTGTGAGATGCAGAGATGACAAAAATGCATCCAAACAGTCACGGAATCATTTTCGATCATGCTGTGTTTGCCAGCTTTATAAAAATAATGTCTGTTAATTCACAAGTAAAACATTTTTTTTTTCCTAATTCCATAACTTTTTAAAATAGTATTTATTTACTCATATTTCATTTTGGATTTAAATGACTTTTGGAGGGCCCGCCATTATGATGATGAAGGGCTGGATGTATTAAAGCTGCATTCAGTAATGAACTGCCATTGGTGGTTCATTACCATTGGCAATGAACCACCAATGGTTTCAGTTCATTCTGGAAAGAACTGAAACAAATGGCAGTCTGGAAGGTAGGAAAAACAAACTAAAATTTGCAGCTGATGTATGTTTTGGGAAATGGCTGTCAGTAAGTTACAATCTGCAATATGTAGATTGGATATATTGGGCTCAGACATGCGTGATCTCTGGCTAGTTTTTGTATTTTTAACCATCCTTAGCATAATATGGCTGCATCTGCCATTAAGAAGCCAGGAGTCAAGTGTGACCACATACAAGCTGTGAAATCCTCCAACCATGTCGTCTTACACGCACAAAAAAATAGAAGAAATCACAGTTCAAACACCTCGCCGCATTCTGATCACTGCCACTTAATAACTTAGAAAAGATGAAGGGGATTCAGTTGAGCGCACATAAACTTAAAGCTGGCGAGGCTGCGTTGAGTGTGCGGGTAGAGACGACTTTGGCGGGCTCTGTGAATGGGAGTTGCCCTCCCCCAACCCAGTGCCAACCTCAGTCTGCTGCCAGCCACCACAGGTCAACGCAGGCACAGAAAAACAAGACTTCCTTTACCAGCTGCATCTATTTTACATATGTCATGCCCGGTAACCTCAAAAAAAAAAAGAAGAAGCTTGGACCATAAATAGAATGTGTTCAGCATTCAGCCCCAACCAGACATGTACAGTATTCTTTCCTTTATGGATTTTTTTAATACCGCATTTGTGTGAAGCTTACGAAAACCAAGTTTAAACAGTGTTTCCTGTTCCTGTCAGAGGTTTATAGTCCTGCTTACATTATGTTTGCAGTGTTGGACAGCCAGAAACAAAAACAAAAAAGCTTCTTCTCACCAGACTTACTTCTATTTACGCCAGCATGAATAAGCAACATTCTGTTTTTCAGAGCTTTTCTTGATGTGTTTTGATACGTATTCCATGATTTGGTTCAGTGTTTTTTTTTTTTTAACAAGACAGGCATTATGGATGCTCATAATTGATGCATGACAGCTGACATGAGCAGTTAATGGTCGCAAAAGGACAGGAAACTGACGTCATCTTAAGAATTTGCCTGGAGTGCAGCTTTCTGGGGTCTGTGCTTCATCACGGTGTTGATCAAAATATAACTAGGGATGGTTAAATTTCTGAAACTGGGTTAAAATGCTAAAAAAAAAAGGTCATGAAATCTGAACACAATAATGAGGATGTGAGGAATGTGAGGAAGAGACAAAACTTTGCTCAAAAAAATTCATCTGCATCTCTGTTTTTTTTTTTATCTTCCTGTAGAAAGAGACGGGCTCTATGGACGACATATACGTCAGCACGCGGAAGGTCAAAGAGCTGTCGGTCATCGACGGCCGACGTGCACAGAATTGCGTCATCCTGCTTTCAAAGTAAGAGTCCCTGTCAGAATTAGTGATTATGCTACATTGTGCCATCAGGAAACAACTGGTTAGGATCTGTTTATTGGATAAGAATTCTGAAAAGCTGCCATTAGCACAGGCTGCGAAGTGACACTACAGTGCTGAGGTCAAAGGTCAGAGCAGTAACTGCTGCTGCTGCTGCTTCAGATCTGTGCTTCTTATTTTTGGGACAGGAAATGCAGCTTTGATGTAGTCTTCAGGACATCTGTTAGTGTCACTGAATTACTGTCCATGTATTTACTTTGGGAGGGAAAATATGACAGACATAAAACATTTTCCAGGTAAGAATTCATGAGTAGTTTTTCATCTTTTAAATAAGCTTGATTTTTTTTAATCACACATTGATTGCTAATTTCTTTGTAAAGCCATATAAAATCAATTTAGACTTGTAAAATTTACCCCATTCCTGTGGGATTTTAAGTCACACTAAATCTGAACCAAAATCAATTATCATCACTTAAGACTTTTCCACAATCTGGTGACTATTTGTATCACAGCGATCTGAAACCCTTCAGAGCGTTTGCATCCTGACCTCCTCTACAGATCAATAAACAGTCTTCCTCTCAGACCTTTTTGCTCTGACAAAAGAACAGCGTGAGCTCTGTTCCATGTCAATAGCAAATGACCCCAGGCATAAATTAGGCCCAATGGGGTCAAAGGGTCGATCCACAGCCTAACAGCACTGTTATTGATCACGACCCAACAAGCTGAACACTGATCAGATGTGCCGACGACAGCTGCTACAACTCCCGATCTTCAGATCCTGAATACTTTACACACCATCATCATCATCATCATCATCATCATCATCACCACCCCACCATCACCATCACCACCACCATCATCATCATCACCACCACCACCATCATCATCATCACCACCACCACCATCATCATCATCATCATCATCATTATCATCACCACTATCATCATCATTGTCATCATCATCATCATCACCATCACCACCACTATCATCATCATCTTTATCATTAGCATCATCACCACCATTGCATCATCATCATCACCACCACCATCATCATCACCATCACCACTGCCATCATCATCATCATCATCACCACCACCACCATCACCACCATCATCATCATCATCATCATCATCACCACCACCATCACCACCACCACCATCATCACCATCACCACTATCATCACCATCACCATCATCATCTTCATCATCATCATTATTATCACCACCACCCCACCATCACCATCATCATCATTACCATTTTATTTTATTTATTTAACCAGATAAAACTCATTGAGATTTAAAATCTCTTTTCCAAGACTGATCTGGCCATCATCATGATCATGATCATCATAATCATCATCATCATCATCATCATCATCACCATCACAGTGATGCAGTCCAGTTTAGTGGATTGTGGGATTTTATTGTTTATGATTAATTACAATTTTTACACCAACTTTTCAATGAGGTGCAAGTGTTTAAAGGACCATACCAGCCATTTTGCATGTTTGAGCCTAATATATTCAATTTTCATACACGTAACGTTACTGACAATCATTTCCAAAGCATGCTACTGGAACGGTGAATTAAAAATGTTTTTCCTATCTTCCAGACCACCATTGGTTTCAGTTTATTCTGGTACGCTATTAAAATCAACTTGTTGATACTTAAAACGTTCTTGGGATAGGTAATCTATCATCATGCGTGTATTCAGGTTTTTTTAGAAGTTACATAATTTTAGCTTTTAAGCTCAATAAAAATTTGTCCCCAATCATAAGATCTTATTATTATCAGCTCCAGCAATCCACTTACCTACAAGTCTGCAAAAAAAACAAGAGCTGTAACAGCACAGAATGTCTGTCTCACCTCCTCTGTGTCTCTGTCTCCTTTGGGTTTCATTCTATATAAAAGAATTGAATTTGCTGTGAGACGTTGCAGAATCTGAGTGTGTTGACTCATCCTGAGCATATTAACCTTATCAGAAAGGAGAGATAACTGCAGCAGGTAGAGAACCACGTCCCACTTCTGCCTGCAGCAGTGCAGCAGCCCATCCTCATGACGTCTCTTTAACCATCAGGAAATACTACTGATGAAATTTAAGAGGCACTGTGAGTTAGGGGGCACGTACACTGTATTGACAGATGAGCATGTGTTCCTGTGTACATTCTCACACCCTATAAATGGCGAAAAAAATGTATAAAAATGTATAAATGTATAATGTATAAATAAATGTAAAAATGTATAAATGAAACAAAGAGAGGGAGAAATAGTATAATAACATAGATCCCCTTGTTCTCATTTTAGCACCAGACTGAAAAAAATAATGTGCAACCATGATTACATGAAAACAAATCCAAATAATTGTACCTTGATCAAATGTTTTATCAGAGTTTACCACAAAAAGTCAAATTGTTCTTCCTCTTTGCAGGTTAAAGATGAGCAACGATGAGATCAAGAGGGCAATCCTAGAGATGGATGAGAGGGAAGAGTTAGCCAAAGATATGCTGGAGCAGGTGAGGTTCCATGCTTACAAAGTGACCATTAAAGGTGTAAAGTCCTTCTTTATTAATAAAAATGTGTGTGGATGGATTTTGATGGACTTTTATTGACTTGGTTTAGGATTTCTGGTATGGTATCCTGTATCTTGCATCACAGGCTCTCATCTGTTGAATGCATTGTGTAAAGTTGTGGTTAATGTAAGCTGCAGCAGCAATGAAACGTCAAAAAAGAACAGTAGTTTCTTTGGTTAGACTTTAGTTTGCTTCTCATAGCTGAGTTTTCTTTTGGATTAACTCTGTTCTCGCTTCTTCGCAGTTGCTGAAGTTTGTCCCAGAGAAAAGCGACATCGACCTCTTGGAGGAGCACAAACATGAGCTGGAGCGCATGGCCCGGGCCGACCGCTTCCTGTATGAAATGAGCAGGTACGCAGGCCCGCTGTGTAATGTTCTGCTTCAAACAGCAACCAAAAAAAAGAAGGATATCATGCCCTTGTATTATGAATTTGCACTCATGTTTTAAATTGTCATGTTTTACAGATTTGTTCATTTTTTTATCATTCTTGCTCCCCCCCCTTTGTGAAAACTGCAGTCAAGCAGTCGCCTATTAATTACTCTAAAATGTGACAGTAAATTGTTTATAATGTGTGTACTTATAGTCTGGAATGTTCTGAATCTAATCATACCATTTTCATCAGCTGCTTATGGAGATTTACATTTTTAGAGCACCTCAAAATGAGATATTAGGCAAATTATGTGTCTGTTCAAGACTGAAATGCTGGATTGTATTTCTGAAAATTAGCGTACACTAAATGTTTGCAGTAAATCTGTACGGCCTTTTTCTGAAACATTTTGTTAATTGTGACAAACAAAGTGTTATACACTTAAACACAATCGCATCCAACAGCCTCTGGCTTTTTCAAAGTGATTACTGTAAAGTTCAGACCAAATGCGCAAGCGATTTCTAGGTGTTGCTAGTTTGACCGCAGTTTTCAGGAGGGGGGACCAAGAGTCTTTTTTTTGTTTTTTTTTAAATGAACAAATTAGTAAAGCATGAACATGATTTAACTAAAACAAGGGAAGAAATAATAAAATGTACACATACTCATAAAGCATGGGAACAAATTCATAATAATCACGATATCCAATTTTTCCCCAGATGTCAGATGAGGGGCGCCGTACTGGTGTGCAGCTAAAGATATCTTTTTTTTTTTGTTTGTTTCATATCTAATACATTTTAATACATCCAAAGAATTTACAACACATCACATTGCACAGGTCTGTATTTTTGCAGGGATGGTTAATTTTAATGATTTTCCATTTATAACGTAGAGAATATTGTGTTACATACAGTACATATATTTAGTGGTTTGTCAGTAAGTAGCATCGTGCAACCATATTCCTTTATTCATAACATATGCCATTGCCTTTTTTAGCAAGAAAAAAAAATGCTATTATGGTATTTTCTCATTTGCATATCAGATATGCTATTCATAAAACACACCATCACGTAAGAATTAACACCAGTTTCAGCCTGATGGTAAATTTCACTGTTATGATATGGATTTTATTCTCCTCATCTCATTTCTTTTTATATGGTATGAGGAACATCTTGTGATATATGGGTATGATTAAGGAGAACAAGAGATTTCATGGGATTTTACAAAATGTAGTTTCTATGGGCTTTTATTTATTCATTTATTTATTTCCTCAAAAATTGGGAGATTTTCACTGTTTATAACTTGTAAAATAACACGAGGCAGTAAATTATTGGAAACAAAAGGTATTAAAAAAGAGAAAAAGATATGTGATTTTATTTTCCTTAGATGTTTTAAATTGTATTGCCCAGGATGTCTGAGTTTTATAATCAATAAATTTTATAGATAGGCCCGTTCAGTGAGTTTCTTTAAATTTTAAAGTTTTGATTGGTTCTGTTTGAGCATCATGGTGAACTTTACAGGTGTAGTTGTTGGAATACAGGAGGAGGAGGAGGAGGAGGAGGAGGAGGATTTCCACAGAGTTTCGCTGCAGGAAATTATAACTTGGGTGTCGCACAAGTAGAACCGCAAATCGAACAAGATGAAGCGGAAAAATGTTCTTGCATCGATGCCAAGAACTACAGGAAGATGTGAAGTCACGCCCAGCGCAACCACACGCTTCCTGGACAAAATGCACACATCATTACGATGTGTCCATTTTGCTTTGACACCTGAAGAAGTGGTAATTTTGTGCGGGTCTTAAATATGTAGCAGTTCATTAACATACTGATTTTCCATGACTTGTCTATAACGGAATACAGCTGAACTAATGCATGCAGCAGAAGCTTTATGATATGAAAAAGTTTGAGTTGTTATGGAGCAGATAGTTAGGATAGTTAGCTTGTATTTCTATGAACTAACCCCCCCCCNCCCACCCACCCAGAGATGCGACATGTCTGACAAGATTTCCAAAATTAGCAAATTACAGATTTTGTGGAGAATGAATGCATGATAAAATATTTAAAAGCACAACGGTTGCAAAAAAATGATTTCTTGATGAAGGTATGAAGAATAAACTAAAAAAAAAAAAAAAAAAANAAAAAAAAAAAAAAAAAAACCTGCTGATGGCAGATGTGATGTGAGGACTGATCACATTGTGGACCAGAGATATTTGAAATTAAAGTGTTTTTTATTGTTCTTATTTTATGTATTCATTTTTATAGCCACCGCATTCCATCATGACCCAGACCGTTCCCCTTCAAGTGTTTGTCCAGGATGATTAAACTTTTTAATTTCCTTTTGTGAAATATTACCGTTTGATTTCTTTCCTTTTCACAACATCTGCTTTGGTGTGAGGAATATGTTTGGGATTTGGTTATATCCTTCTTTTGGCATTTAATATCCCTCTTAAAAAATTCCCATTCCTCCTCCTTGGCGAACTTGTGGGCAGGTTTAACAGACCTGTTCATGAACCCTTCATCTTGATAAGAGTTTATTAGGCAAAAAGATCTGAAAAACAAGCCTGAGAGTTTTGGATTGTTGATGGGGTTTCTAGCTTTGAAATTACACTCACACTGACCTCCTTCTCTGATTTTGATTTTCCTTTCAACTTTTCTCCTCCACCCTCCTCTTTCTTCCTTTCATCAGAATTGACCACTACCAGCAGAGGCTGCAGGCTCTGTTCTTTAAGAAGAAGTTTGCAGAGCGTCTGGCAGAAACCAAGCCAAAAGTTGAAGGTAAGGACAGACACGATGGAGGATGTCCTCTGGGTTAAAAAAAATAAAATTTAAAAAAAACACATCAGTAATGAGAAATGTTTGTTAGCTTGACATTCAGCATTTTCAGATGCATGATGAAACTTTGATTTAAACATAACGTAAACCCTATAAATACACTGGAATCGGCCTAAATTGATGTTGGTTAACTTCCTGTAACAGACCCAGATTATGCAAGTGTAAACTGATTTGCTCAAATGTAAAAATCGGCATGATCTTTCTGTGCATGCGTTTCCTCACCTGATGTGCTTCCTTTTGTACGCCAATGAAGCATACAAGACAAGAAGAATCGAGCATTTTGAACTTACTTTGCATTTTTGCCTTAATTGCAGTGCAGATAAGAATTGGAATATATTTTCCACAAGTTACCAAACACAAAATGTGCACAGAATTAATAGGATTGCATTGTTTGCATGATGCATTGTTTAATCTGCATATGATTGAGTCCAACAGGTGAGGAAATGCATGCTGAGATTGCTTATTGACTGATTAATTATAAGACAATATATCATTTACATCCTTAAGTATATCGACTACTTCACCATCTAATTATGGTGTCTAGATAACATTAGAAAAAAAATCTATTTATTGACTTTAGTTTTAATGTAGGGTCACATGTAGAGTATATGGAGTAAACGATTAAGATTTTGTTAAACATCTTTTTAGGGTCGATCACATTATGACTGTAAATGGTTACATACCCACAGACAAAGCAAAGAGAAGTATTTTAAACAGTTTTACTCGTGCTTTTACACTTCTGTGATTACGTTCAAGTTACAGCCCTTGATGCTCAATTCAGATTTTTAGTAAGATTTGATCTTTTTGTCTTGAAGGTTCACATTCTGCCCTAAAACGCCACTTATGTACATATTTAACAAAAAAAAAAAAAAANAAAAAAAAAAAAAAAATCACCAGGCGCTCATAAACAATAACAAAAATTGTTGAACAATAAAAATGGAATGCTGCTCAGCCATTTCTCACGTAACTTATTTAACTGCTTGGTTCCAATATATTCCTCTAGTTTAGCTCAGATGGAAGCTCCTTCCTAAACGTCGAACAAATTTGGAATCTCCTCGTCTCTATGCTGACCCATTGCACTGTTATAGCTATCCTCCATATTTTTTTTTATCAGACTAAGAGGTGCAAACACTGAATGATGGTGACAGTGATGTGCACCAGAGGAATGATGTAAAAAAAAAAGAAATGCTGATGTGATGTCGACACAGTGATCACCCAGCCGGAGCTCAGATATAAATCAAATCTAGGACCACATATGCAAGTGGCCCAAAGAAACAGATTCGGTTTATTCACGCTGCTCAGAAAGAATTAGATCTGAGTCACACGGAGGCTTAAAAAAAAAAAAAAAGNTAAAAAAAAAAAAAAACGATCTGGACCACTTCAGTCTGTAATGTGAATGTTGCACATGTGTTGAGTTTGCACTTGGTTGTGGAGAGAAAGTGACCGAATGCATGTTCCAGTTTTTCCCTGCAGTCAGTTGTAAAAAAGTGTGAGATTAGCAGGGAGGCTGTTTTGGAAAGCTGGCTAACGTTGAGAGAGACGAGCCTCTCATAAACACTCAGCTCACTTTTAAGAGCGAGGGAACGGCTTCAAATGTAGGCCATAGAGAACTCTGTGTGTGTGTGGGCGTGCACAAGCGCTCACATGGGTGTGTTGTGACTGAGCTGTCACAGTGTCTGCTTGAACCAGAGCTACTTGAGCCTCTTCTCTGCTGGCCTAAATGCCTTTCTGCTCTTTGACGATTATGATTGATGATATTATATTTGCCAGCAGCGTTTTATTTGTAGTGAATATGACGATCGTTCAGCCTCATTTTCCTCTGATCGTCATTCTGATCTGTAGGACAACATTTATCTTCTTACATACATTACCGGCTGCCAAGAGTGAAACTAAAAGCAAAGGGGAAGCTGTTTGAATTGCAGAGGTATAATCCTGCTGATGGAAGAGACGCTTTGTTGTTCTATCCAGATCCCATCCAAACCTCATGCTTCATCAATTCCAATAGTAAAGTCCTCATCTCTTCTATTATTGATGTAACTCACCACCCAGCATGTTCAATAGAACCATTTCAGGAGAAAGAGAGGTCCGCCAGAAGAATGCTTCCCATGCTGCATCACGGCTGGAAAGACTAACAATGACAACGTGGATTTTGTTAATGATTTTTACATTCACGCTGATGTTTCCTCTGTGGAGACAGGGAAACCACCTGCTCGCTGCCAGAGAAGCCTGTTCCCAAGAGGAACCAAACAGACAGCATGATGTTGTGCTTGGAATACATGCCNCCCACCACCACTTCATGGATCAATGGGAGGACTTGATGGTTTTCCCCACTGAGCTGCCCAGTTATTGTGGGAAATATGGATTAATCAATCACCTTTGGGCCATTTACTGCCGAGGCTGAGTGTGCATGTGTCCACAGGGGCTGAGGAGAAAAACACAGTGGAAGGGATGAAAAGAGGCCAGATTATGTAATATAGAAGGTTAAAGGACCATACTGGTCATTTTGCATGTTTGAGCATAATATATTCAATTTTCATACATGTTATGTTACTGACAATCATTTCCCAAAGGATAAAACCGTATTTCAGCTTTCCTGATATTTTGCAAAATCTCTTAATCTTTCAAAATCAAATATTCAAGTGATACACCCACCTTAAAAATCAATGTTTCTCCTGATAATAGTTACACAGCCTTATGAAGTCACGGTTGTTTAAATTTTTCCATAAATGCAGATCTTCTTTTGGGACTGTATTCCCCAGAAGAGACATACATTTTTTTCTGTGTAGTTCTGCGGTGGATCCGTCAGCAGGACAGATGCCCCCCCTACAAGTGAATCTGATTGGACAGTCTGCTGAAGCACACTGCATCATTGTATCTCCAAGAGACACAAAGTTGGAAGATAATGCTAAAACCATGAAGTGTGTTGTTACTGAATGCGAAAATTATTACAGCTGTTATGATTTGGAACAACTGCATTTTCATACTTTTCCTACTAACTTCCAACAGCACAGGCTATGCTAACTACAATCCAACATCCAGGGTACGGCGTCAGTACACCAGTGGCTGTAATACAGTTGTTAAGAGTTTGTAGTGATCATTTCACTTTTCAGATCACTCCGCGCTTTTTATTGAGCTTATACACTAAAATTACGTAACTTAAAAAAAAAAAAAAAACTGAATATGTGTTTTGTTCATGATTATGGGATGCCTATCCCAAGAACGTTTCAACCAATGGTGGCACTGAAACCAATGGCGGTCTGGAAGGCAGGAAAAATGTTTTAATTCACCATTCCAGTAGTATGTTTTGGGAAATGATTGTTAGTAACATGTATGAAAATAGTCTCAAACATGCAAAATGGCCAGTATGGTCCTTTAAGTCTCCTAATATTTCAGAATCAAATGTTCAGGTGATACACTCATCTTAAAATTCAGTGTTTTGCCCTCTAACACTTATGCACGATTGTAGAAGGCACAGTCATTTTAATTTCTTTCTTTACTTGGCACTATTTCCTGGCAGAGACACACATTCTGTGCAGCTCCGTGTTGGATTGGTAAAATAAAGTTACTTCAACAAAAAAACTAAATGGATGTCATGTTCGCTGTAATGGCTTAATTACCACAAACATGTTTCAAATCCCGACAAGTTGATTTTTTTATAGCGTGCTGGGATGAATTGAAATGAATGTCTGGAAAATAGGAAGAAAAAAATCTAAAATGTGCCACTCCAGTATTTTGGGAAATGGTTGTCAATAACATATAAGCGGTTTGTATTTATCAGGCTCAAACATGCCCCATCGCCCTTTAAGTGCTGATTTCTCCTCCTGCTTCCCTCTAACCTTCTCTTCCTCCAGCCATCTTGAACGCATCCAAGGAGGTGGTTCGGAGCAAGCGGCTGACTCAGGTCCTGGAGGTGGTTCTGGCTTTCGGCAACTTCATGAACAAAGGCCAGAGAGGCAATGCCTATGGCTTCAAGATCTCCAGCCTCAACAAGATAGCTGACACCAAATCCAGCATAGACAGGTGGGTCAACGGAGACTGTAAGTGGAGTCAAACGTCTAATGAAGGGTGTATAAGATGCAGAAGGAAGTTTTAAACTTTTATAATAAATTTGTCTGCTTCTCTCCTGATCCTGTCCCTACATCCTTGCATGTTAATCAACAGGAACATCACCATGTTGCACTACCTGATCATGATCTTTGAGAAGAACTATCCTGACACGCTTTACATCCAGCAGGACCTCAGCAGCATCCCCGAGGCCGCCAAAGTCAAGTGAGTGCACACTTAGAGTCCTTCAGGTAGCCTGAAACAAGTCCTCCTTTACTTCAGTAAAAGTGGCAGCACCAGAGTAGTAATAGAATCTATTACAAGTAAAGGCTCTGCTTTTTTGCTAAATTAAAGAAGCATAAGAAGTAAAATGTGTTTGTCTAAAGTACAGAATCAAAATTACTTGTGAGTAAGAAAGGTGGACTTTAGGTTTGCTGGCAGCTGAAAACTACATATATAGTTGAGGGAGGAAGGAAGGAAGGAAGGAAGGAAGGAAGGAAGGAAGGAAGGAAGGAAGGAAGGAAAGAGTGGGAAAAAAGCAAAGAAATAAGGGAAAAAAGTAAGGAGGAAAGGAAAGAAATAAGGAAAACATTAAGAAGGAAAAGAAAGGAAAGGAAAGGAGTGCAAAAAAAGACACGAGTGAGTCTCAAACAGAATGTAAAATCTGTAAATTAATAAAGTTCTGATAAGTTTAATGTAGCAGAAAATTTGGTGTAGTGGAGAATGGAAATGCAGTAAAACAAAAATATGTTCCTCCAATTTATACTTCAGTACATGGAGTCTGTAAAATCCATCAGTGGGGATGTCTACTGCAGTAGAAAACAATAAATCCTAACAATAACTCTCTCTCTCTCTAGTTTGGCTGAGTTGGAGAAGGAGGTGCACAGCATCAAGAGTGGACTGAAGGCTCTGGAAGCTGTGAGTTGTTGTGTGTTTGTGGACAGATTTCCTCCTGCTGGTTCTTCTCGTGTCTCTAATTACATTTTGATGCGGCAGAGGTCAGCAAACTAATTGTTAAAGGGAGAAACATTAAATTTAGCACTGGTAGTTCAAGATAGTTGGACTTGTTTTAGTCTTTAAGACGAGTTAGTTTCCTCGGTTCTAAGTCAATGTTGCGCAGTAAACCAGCATGTAACCTCTGAGAGTCATTCACACCTTGAGCCAGGTGAGGCTGCTACAAACTGAGATCACAGCAGTCTCATTAGTTCACTTCAAGCCACACATGGCTCTAATAAACTCGTGTAGGACATCAAGTTTGATGCATGTAGACTATACAAAGATATTTCCCGCTGAATCGGCAACTACGAAGCAAGTCTAAAGAAAATACGAGAGCATAGAATGTCATCAGCGTGCGTCATTGATCGATCAACGATCATCTAATAAAGCTAAAGATGAAGCAAACTTTGGCAGTCGTAGTACTTCTGTTTCTCAAAAAAAAAAAAAAAANAAAAAAAAAAAAAAAAAACTCCAAAGAAGAGGAAGAGGAGAGTGAGGCCCGGCTTGATGCTCATCCAGGAGCAGCACTTCCTCTGCTGTTTCTCTCCGTGCTGAGTCTGTCTTCCAGTAACTGCAGCTTTTGCTGCCACAACCCAACGAGACTTTCTTCTGTTACAGTCCCACAAATTCTGTTTCACACAGAATTCTGTTTTTTTTTGGGGTTTTTTTCCCCTCCAGACTTTTTTTAAAATGGCACTATCACTGTTGCTTTGACCAGCGCGTCATTTCATGCTGCATTCCTATTGGTTGGTTAGTCGACGTAGGTCATAGCAGCAGTTAGATTGTGAGATCCTCATCTTAAATTTCTGACAATGTCAGAATTTTGTCCCAGGCTATTTTTGGTCACAAGACCATTAAATCAGTTTGAACCCATCTCACAGCGTGACCTGGGACCACCGTTTTGGCGTCATGACCAAAGATACCATCACATTTCTTTCATATTTGTCAGTCTGTAGAAGCTTCAGATGAGGAGTCTCCTGGCCTAAGCTGTGATTGAAAGTCGATTACAGCTACTTAGATTGATTTCACTACTTAGAGTAATGAAATGAAATGAAATACTGCTGCTGGACATCTATGATTTTCAAGGTGTTGTGAGGAATGTCTCAAACACATTTCTACATGTGTTGGTGTTCATTCATTTGTCTGTAGTTTATAATGATTGTTTTGAAAAGTGACCTCTGATCATTGGCTTTAAAAAAAAAAAAAAAGAAAAATCAATTGCTCCTCATCTTTCATCTTCCTCCCTGAGGACATGAAGCGAGCCTCAGACTCAGAATTTGACCCGTTTTCAGTCTGGAAGTGACAAACCTCTCGTCTCTCCCATCAGGAGCTGCAGTACCAGCAGAGCAGGACGAGGGAACGTGGAGATAAGTTCGTGGCTGTGATTGGCGACTTCATCACCGTGGCTGGATTCAGCTTCTCTGAACTGGAGGACCAGCTGAGCGAAGCTAGGGACAAGGTAGCTGTCCACAAACATTATCATCCAAGTCATTGATTGTTCTCACCATATTGTCTTGTGGGATATTTGCTCAAAGCCCCAGAATTGGTTCTAACACTGCATCTGCATGGATATAGTTATAATTTTGGTGTATGATTTATTGACCACATCAGCTTTGGGCAGTATGGCTAACAATGCTAATCAGGATGGCATGTCAAATTAAACACACAAGCACTAAGCTGCAACAGAGTCACGAACAGCACAAATGCAAATATAGTGATAATAAATGACAACTAGCGACAATCACCATCAAAATATCAAAGTATATAATGCTCATAAACTCATATGGTTTGGCCAATATAACACAAATATGACAGTAACATGAATTGTGCCAGACATGGATCCACACCACACTTTTCTCATTAGAATAATTTAATAATCTGTTCTTCGTATTAATAGGACCTGTTGAAAGAGAAGAAGGTTCATTTCAACCTTGTGTTCATTTATGTTTTAGGGTTGAAAAGAAAGCCCGTCTCCAGTCCATAATTCAAGCTGTAAACTGCTCGTTAATAGAGAACGATGTACCTTTTAGTTAATTTCTTCTTTGCTGTAGGGCCATTTTTAACTCTGATCATCTGATCTGATCATCAGTCACTTTAACTTGATTCCTAATCCGCTCATTTGATTGTGTGTGAGGGGAGATTATATATATCTGAACATTTCTATGTCCATGGAAACTGTGTGTGGGTGGCTTTATTTTATCTTTTGCCAGTAGTCCTCAGAAGAAAGATATTAGAGGAGAGAGGGAGAAAAATAAGTTGCAGGGAGGATGAGAGAAAATGCTGAAAAGAGAAACCTCACTGTGAGTTTCTTAATGGTGGCCTCACCAGGCCGGGGAAACCCAGCCTGAAAGATGACCCTGGACTCTCCCCTCATTATGTCTTTGCGTTTGTTGCTCACGTCTGTTTGAGTTAAAGTTTTACTTCCACACTCTCCCTCCTGGTACAACTGGGACAAATAGCCTTTTTGAAGCAGACTAGCTCATGTATTGATGTATGATAGGAAGATGAAGATGTCACTTGAAATCCTAAAGGCCTTAAGAAACAAAAAAAAAAAAAAAAAAAAGAGGCTAGTGAGGTGTAGTCGGCGGATTGGTAAAGATTTAAGTGATTTTGTTGTTTAATCTGCTTTCCTGTGTGGCTTTTACAGACTGCTATTAACTATTTGATGCACATCGCAGATATTAGATCTCACTTTATCTTGAGACCTGTTATGTTATTTCCATGTTTAAAAATGTAGATATAGGTTTAAAAATGTAGATATAGGTTTAAATAATTTTCAGAATGCAGTCTGGCAAGGGAAGCTCTATGATGATAAGCCCAGAGGAAGCACTTTGCAGCCGGCATTAGCAGAACCCTCCACATGGGGGCAGACAAGGTTCTTCTTGGTTGTTTTGGTTTGGACGAGGGCACCATACATGCTGTGACTTCATTAAAAAAAAACAAAAAAGAGGTTTGATTTGTACAAAAATTGATAAGTAAGCTCAGAAAATCTAAACATTTTGTGGTGATAAATAAAAGAATCCTGGCCTCCCTGGCTGAATCAGAATTTACAGTACATAATATTCATTGCAGAACTGCCCAGTCACATAAATGATGAACAGTTATGACTTTGTTGATTGGATGAGATTAAATGTGATTCTGACTGTCAGAATGAGTGCAGTATAACAAAATATACTGTATCCAGGTAGAGTACAGGCACAAATATGGATTTACACGACCATGTACAAGCGACCTCATTATCATCTTTTGCTCACGACACATATCGGACACACTTCCGATATGTGTCTGAGAAACTGGAGGATATTCTCAGATCCATTTTGGGCCACTTGCACATGTGGAAATAAATCGGATATGTATCGGATATTCGTCAATGGACTGCTATTTAACTACATAGATCAGAATTTCCTTCCCATTCCGACTCCTACGTAACGTTCACCTTGTCTATGGATGATGTAAGTAATCAATATGATGACACGCTCTGTAAACAAAAATGGAGGACATACTATATATATATATCACTATCAGACATACTGATGTGTGTTTATGTCAAGTTGAGGTGTTAGTGTGTGATAACAGGCTGCTGTTATAGCAGCAAAACTCCAGCTCCACCCGCTTCTCCTCCGTGATTAACTGATGAAACGTGTCCTGATGGGAGAGATAAATGCTCACACAACATATCAGATGTTTCTCTCTGCATTTGAAAGTTTTAACCCGCTGATCATATTTTGAAATAGTTCTCTCATCTTTGTCCATTGAAGCGTTTTGTTTTCCTCTGTCTCAGAAATGTGCACATGTGCAGCTGCATCCGGGCTGCTAAAGGTCAAAGCGTGTGAATACAAGTATCAGATACGAGCCGCTTAACAAAATGTAAATACGCTGAACAAAATATCAGATATAGGCAAAAGATTGGAATTGAGCTTCAAGAATTGTAGTGTAAATCCAGCTTTAGGGTGTTTTCATGCCTACATGGTTTGGTGGATTCAATAGGACTGTGGTTCATTTCCCCACTTGGAAGCAGTTGTAGACTGTTATTACAGTAAAGTTTTGAAGTTCAGGCAAATTTTCAGTAAAGATTATTGGTTTTGAAAAAAAATAAGAGGAAAACTTAAATACGGTTTTATGTTTGGAAATTGGTTGTCAGTAACATAACGTGTGTGTGTGTTGTACAGTTTTGGTCTCAGACATTTAAGTATTTGTTGAAGGAGGAGGTCAGGAAAAAAAGGAGGGGAAATAGGCCAGTTGGGACATCACGGGAAACGAATAGGAGAGTCGGGGCATGGGGGGGGGAAGAAGAACCTGTGTTCACTGGCCCACACTTTAAACACACACTTTCCACCAGCATGCCTGTGGGTGTGTGCATGTGTGTGGTGGGAAGTGGGGAGACTGACGCATTTACTCACCACCTGTCAGTTTTCTTTGACGCTTTGCTAAGTTTCCAGTGGAATACAAATATGGAAGTGTGGGTGTGAACACGATGTTTATGTCTTGAGGAGGTAGAGGAGAATGACTAAACAGTGCTAGCAGCCTACTGAGGCTCATAAAGCTCCAAATGTGAGTATGTGTGTCTGGAACACACACACACCAGACACTACCACATACATTACAAAGGATTACAGTTGTCCAAGGTCATGCGGGTTATTGGGCCAGAGGCTTGGAAAGAAAGCGAAGGGATTTTTCTTTTACCTTAAGACAGATCGGTCGGGTTTATGCTTGACACACATCCATACGCCCACACAGAGAAACGTTAAGAGCCAATTCAGCATTCAGACCTTATCCAAGAACAAAAGAGTGCCATTTAAAACAGAGCTGTGAGCTGAGCAGGGAGTGCTGCAACATATTCCACTGCCACATGTGCTCTTGGAAGGGATTTAAAATAAGATTAAAGGAAGAATTATAACCAGTAGTATACATGGCTAAAAATAAAAAATAAAAAAACAGGCACTTAATGTGAATTTGGATAATAAAATACCTTTAATAGATCATCTGGATCATAAAAAACAAACAAACAAAAAAAAAACAAAAAAAACGGCACCTATGTGTATCATCAATCTGCNAAAAAAAAAAAAAAAAAAACGGCACCTATGTGTATCATCAATCTGCCTTCATCAAGTCACACTTTCCTTCTTTCACCATCTAAACAGAGCCCAATTTTTAGTCACATGGATTGAAATCAGATGTTGGACGGCTGTAAAATATCCAAGTATAGGCTTTCAGTGGGCCGTGCCAGTGTTTTTCATGTTTTACCTCTTCGCTAAAAATCATTTTCACTTTACATTGCTGCCATCCATTTCCTGCCTGTTTTCGTACAAGATGCCATTAAAGTGACACGATTGGTTAAAAAGTCTGCATAATTCATTCAACATGCAACACAGACGTAGTTTTCGCAGAAACAAAAGGACATTTATGTCTGTGCAAGCTGATTCTTTGCTGAAATGAGTGGAAACTGTGGCTGCTTGGAAGGTGGAAGTAACAGAATTTAAAATTGAAAACATTTTGGTTTGGTTTAAAAGCTAGTTTGAAGTAAAATATAGTATGCATGTTACTGCAAACTACATTTTACAACAAACTAGCTTTAACAGTAAAGTATAGTATACATTATTTGTAAGAAAAGGGCTAAAATATACAAAAATATGTCTATGGTTCATTGAAAGTCATTTGTTGGATTTTCACGACATCTGACTTAAATCATTAAGACCAAAAAGTAAGGTGCTTATCCATGTTGTGTGCAAAAAAAAAAAAAAAAAAAAGTATGTTTCAGTTAAAAATCCACATAATTTTTAACCATTAGTAAAGTCAAAATCCCCCAGAAGCTAAATTGCGATTTCCTTCCACACAGACAAAATGTACTTTGTTCAGGTTTTAATTTCAGCTCAGACCATTTCCAACATTTACTTCCCACTTGGCCCTTTTTTTTTCTATTAAACCTCACAGCCAGTAATGTTAAATACTTTCAGTGTTCCATCATTAGTCTTTTTTTTCTTAATAAGTTGGCACACACAGCTGACAGGCTGGTTTGCCGGAGGAGGCGTGAGAGACTCAGCCTGGTAGACAAGCGCCTGACAAGCTGTTGGAATGAATGCCTGCTTAGCACAGCAGGAGGAATCTGTTCCAGGGTGCTGGCCACTAAACTGAGGGACTATTATAGGACGAGTTTGGCTCATGTTCTCAGGTCTGTGTTAATGTCCAAGGAGCCATCAGATAACATCAGAGATAAAAAAAAAAATGAAAGGAGATGGCAGAAGAAAGTTTGTATTCATCCACTTTTCCTGCTGTGCCTGATGATAAATGTGCTTCATGAGGTTTCTACATAATGGCTGTTAAAAGACCATGCTAACAACCGTGCATGTTTGAGCCCAGTATGTACAACTTGCATACATGTTACATTACTGACAATTTGCAAAACCATAATTTAGTTTTCCTGTCATTTTTTCCACATCCCCATCTTTCAAAATCAAATGTTCAGGTGATACATGCACCTTAAAATTTAGTGTTTTGCCTTCTAACACGTATGCACGATTGTCGAAGGCACAGTCATTTTAATCTGTAAAATCTCTTCTCCTGGGACTATATTTCCTGGTGGAGAAATACATTGTGTTCCATGCAGGTCCATGTTGGATCAATTAATAAAGTTACTTCGGCAAAAATCCTAAAAGACGTATTGTTCGCTGTGATGGATTACATATCTCAAGCGTGTTTCAAGTCTCTACAAGTTGATATTAATAGTGTACTGGAATGAATTGAAACCAGTGGCGGTCTGGAAGGTAGGAAAAGCAATTCTAAAATTTACTGCTAATGTAGCAGAAGGCTTTTCAGGAGGGGGCCTTAAAGCTAAAGTACCTTAAACAGTTGTTTTCACTCAGTCTGCACAGTGGTGCTGCAGCAAGGGAAAGAAGAGAATCAGTGTGTTTTTTGGACATAAAAGCATTACAAAAGTTTCAAATCGTGTTTGGCTGAAATCCATTCAAAAATCTTTTAAGGTTGTTATCATAGCCTTTTAATCATTTAAATTATTCTCATTATAACCATAACTACTGTATATATTGAATTACAATAATATAACCATGACATTATATTCATTATAGCTATAATTGATAATAACTGAGTTAACACACTAGACTCTAGAACAAGGTGCTAAGAAAAACAACGATGTGCTAACAAAGCTAATCTTAAACAGCATCAAAATATGATAGTGAACTTTATAGCATCTTCATTCTGCATCCACAATAAACAAATACAGGAACATTTTAGCAAACAATAAGGGCTATTTTAAGCCTCCTCCAAGAATATATCGAGATAATTAGCTTCTCTCTGTGCGTTTGTATGTGTGGAGCCAATTCTTTGTGTTGGCATATCCTTCATTTGTGTACGTGTGTGTGTGTGTGTGTGTGTGTGTGTGTGTGTGTGTTAACTAATTTTACACAGACCCACGGGGACAAAAAGAAACATTTGACCAGGCACATAATTACATGCGAGGGAGGGAAGGGTGAGAGTGGGGGTTGCCATGGAGACCAGGCCATAATGACAGGACGTGTTTACATCCTCAGAAAAACACGGAAACCTGAACTCTTATATCACAATGTTAGGACCACATATGTAGCAGTATCCTCAAAACTACCTCCCACGTATAAAATAAGATCAGAATAGAGCCTCTAGAGTACATTAGAGACATACGCTGCACAAGTTTTATTGGCAGACAATGCTGGGTTACTGCTTAAGCCTTAAGTGACGGTTATATTTTCAGTTCCAGCAAAAGTCCTGGTGTGTTTTTATGACTTCAGCCCACACAACAACGACTTCTGCCTTCCTTAAATGTATTTGAGTCTCTAATGTCTTCTGTAAGACAGTCCTGGAACTGATCCCGAGCTCTACACAGTGTAATATAAATAGGACCAGATTCATAAAGGGAAGTGCATGATTTACCACGTCTATATGGGCAAATATCATCACGCAACCACTTTTCCTCATTCATAAACACCTGTTACTGGCATCTTTTAGAGTTTTCCTTGAAAGAGGCGTTACTACAATATTTTGTAGGGGAAGTGATTCATACAATACACCGCCACACTAAAATTAAGACCGTTTCATTCATAAATAAGTCATAAATTTCAACGATATGAAATCTGAGCAATATTTTAAACTTTATTTGCCTCATGTGTTAGTTATCAACAACTTTGATAGATAAACTCACTCAGCTGATCAGTCAGCTTTTAAATGGTGAGTTTTGACCTGATCTCACACACATTCTACATTCTCGTGGTGCTGAGCTTATTCATAAAGCTTCATCTGCTGCGCTGTGCACCTGTGTCACACACACACACACACACACACACACACACACACACATCCTCCATTCATTCCCTCAGCGATCACACACTATGGAGGTTAATATGAGCATTTACCTGTTATTTTAGTATCAATCTTTTAAAATGTGGAGCTCTAAAGCAGAATTTATGTTTCCTTTGCCGGTTTAACATATAAATGTCACTTTAAAACCAGATGAATCAGGATAAATCATGGATCACAAATATGAAGCAACATTAACACGCTGATCCTCATTGGTTTTTACCTGTGGCACACCTCACAACAATGCTACCTTAATGTGACACAGTGCTCTGATTAACATAAGAGAAGCTTTACGAATGAGCTTCAATTGTCACCGTGCGCATTTAGTGCAATGCTTCTTAGAATGATTCTTTTTATGAATCTGGCCCATGGTGGATATTTCCTGTGTTTACCGCAATATCAAGCTACAGTACATGTAAGGGAATGTAGAAGCAGTTTGACTGGAGGCATTGACCTGGCACAGACCACTAGACAGCTTGGACAGAGAGGGTGGACATATGGTCATGCACTTTGATGAGAACATGGAGCATACACACCCACATGCATATGCATATGCTGGCTCATGTGGAGGAGAAAATACACCGATGACTACATGCAATAAAGCTTTAGCTTTATGCATGCTATCTGCACCTCGTCCATGTTTATCAACCAAATGCTGGGTATGCAGGCCTTCCATTCATTCCCTATCAGCATCTAAAAATAATAATCTCAGGAATCTTTTTCCTCTTTGTCCAGTTTGCCAAATCTCTGAAGCACTTTGGGGAGGAAGAGAGGAGGATGCAACCCGACGAGTTCTTTGGGATCTTCGACACATTCTTGCAGTCATTTAGCGAAGCACGGCAAGACCTGGAGAACATGCAGAGACGCAAGGATGAGGAGGAGAGAAGGGCACGAATGGAAGCCATGGTAAGACTCATTGAGATATATGCAGCAATGTCATGGCAGTGAGGAACTGTGGTGTTGTATGAGGAAGTCTGGAGTGGCAGAGAAGTATGTTAGAGTGGTGCAGGACATGTATGAGAGCTGTAAGACAGTGGTGAGGTGTGCCGTAGGTGTGACAGAGGAGTTCAAGGTGGAAGTGGGACTACACCAAGGATCAGCTCTGAGCCCCTTCTTGTTTGCTGTAGTGATGGACAGGCTGACAGATGAGGTTAGACAAGAATCCCCTTGGACTATGATGTTTGCAGATGACATTGTGATCTGTAGTGAGAGCAGGGAGCAGGTGGAGGAAAACCTAGAGAGGTGGAGATATGCCCTGGAAAGGAGAGGAATGAAGGTTAGCCGCAGCAAGACAGAATACATGGCTGTGAATGAGAGGGACTCAAGTGGAATGGTGAGGTTACAGGGAATAGAGATAAAGAAGGTGGAGGATTTTAAGTACTTAGGGTCCACAGTCCAGAGCAATGGAGAGTGTGGAAAAGAGGTGAAGAAACGTGTGCAAGCAGGTTGGAATGGGTGGAGAAAAGTGTCAGGTGTGATGTGTGACAAAAGAGTCTCGGCAAGAATGAAAGGAAAGGTGTACAAAACGGTGGTGAGACCAGCGATGTTGTATGGCTTAGAGACAGTGGCACTGAGGAAAAGACAGGAGGCAGAGCTAGAGGTAGCAGAGACTAAAATGCTGAGGTTCTCTTTGGGAGTGACGAGGATGGATAGGATCAGGAACGAGTACATCAGAGGGACAGCGCATGTTAGATGTTTTGGAGATAAAGTCAGAGAGGCCAGACTGAGATGGTTTGGACATGTACAGAGGAGGGATAGTGAACATATCGGTAGAAGGATGCTGAGGTTGGAACTGCCAGGCAGGAGGCCTAGAGGAAGACCAAAGAGGAGATTTATGGATGTAGTGAAAGAGGACATGAAGTTAGTTGGTGTGAGAGAAGAGGAGGCAGAGGATAGGGTTAGATGGAGGCAGATGATTCGCTGTGGTGACCCCTGAAGGGAAAGCCGAAAGGAAAAGAAGAAGAAGTCATGGCAGTGAGTGTTTAAAAATTAGTACTTTTTGTTGCCATATTTTTTTTTGTTGCCATAAATTTTTGTCAGTCACCAATAATAATAGTTATTGAATGACATTCGAATGCTCCTACTAGTACTGGCAAAAAAAAGTTGTTGTCGAAGATAAATTTTCCAGACAGCCACAAGTCCGATATGCAAACTAAAAACGCTGCTTACATGTGATCAGCTGTAAAGTTGCAATACACACTGACACTCTGCAACTTGCTCAGCGCAGGAATCACCAAACCAAGACCAACACGCATCATCCTCAAGTGCCATTAGCCTAGCTTGGTACCCTAGATCAGTGGTCACCAATTAGCAGATTCCAGTCCGGATCCGGACCTAGAGAGGCTTTTATCCAGCCCATTGAACATTTCTTGTGATACTAATATTAAGTTATATTTTAAGGTTAGGAGACAGCTCAGCAGGGGGCTCTATGGATCCTCTGGCTGAAGCTTCTTGTCCAATTGCGTTAACAATCACCGTGCCCTGAAAATTAGCTGAGCAGATGCACAGACTAGCAGTCAAACATGCAACGAAGTTGCCAAATGGCTCAAAGACCAGAAATGTTGACCATGAAAACCAAGAGTTAAAGGATGAGTGGATGTATAAATATGCTTTCATTCTTCCACAGCAAACGCTACAAAACCTGTGTGTTTGATCTGTTCTGAGTCATGGGAGCAATAAACAGACATAATGCCATCATGCCAGCTAATGCTTTCAATGAGAGAATAAGATCGGGTTTGGGGGGGGGAACCTACCGCTGGAGATAGTTGAGTAACTGGACCCACCTGAATTTTAGTTGAATACCCCTGCCCTAGATGTAGTTTTCAAATACAAGCATAAGTTACATCCCTGATAGCCCTGTACAACTGCTACCATGTCCCCACGCAGTCACCTTTCACCTTCATACCATTTTCATGGTATGCCTTTAAATTTGTTTTGGGAAATTTTCCAAATTTCCCAAAACAAACTCTGAACAGAAAAGAATCCAAGCAGAATCCAGACAGCACCAAGGTTGAGAAGCTCTGCTCAAATGAGAAGAACAGGCTGTCCAGTGCAAATAAATCAATACAATACAATACAATAATTGATACAATAAGTGGTCGGGTTTTTGGTCTTGTCTGTACGTCTTTGTTAATATTGTGAAGAAAGAATATCAGATTAATTCTGTTATCCTCCTTGTTCTTTGTCTCCCAATCTCTTGTCTCCCTTCTCAGCTCAAGGAGCAGAGGGAGCGTGAACGCAGGGCCAAAAAGAGCAGCGGCTCAGATGAGGTTAGTGGGGAGTTTGATGACCTGGTGTCGGCATTACGCTCCGGCGAGGTCTTTGACAAGGACCTGAACAAGTTCAAGAGGAACCGCAAGCGCTCCGTCAACCAGCTGGTGGAGAGTGGCGGCCGCGAACGAACCGTCACCAAGGTCAACTACTAAGTTAGGAAAAGGAACAGACACCGAAATTTATGTGTGGTGTACATCTCTTAACACCTACAGTTACAACCTTTAGTCCAGGAGCTCAAACTGTGATCAGGCGGTCAGCAATACCGAAGAGGAATAAATAAAGGCTGGACTGGACATGTAGTGGCATGTGTTGACAGCCAAACTATTTGAAGGATGCAACACTTTCCTCTGATTGCTCTTGTAAAGCTATGTCCAACCAGTTTTCCCTGGACATTGTAACAAACTCTGATCTCCTGAGCTGGATGAAGGACAGTAGGGGCAAATCGATGGATGGACAGACCACTGTGACACATCATCCCACCCAGTATCTCTTGACCATATCCTCTTAACACTGTGCTCACGCTTCTTTCTGCTCCTGTTTTTTTCCACTAACTGTTCTGCGGTAAGTTCTTCAGTGCTGGAGCAGCCCCATCTTTGTGCTACATACAGGACATTGGGATCATCCAGTCACATTGTACATAGACATGAAGCCAAGAGAAAGTATTGGCGAAAGGATTCCAGGACAGATTTGAGAAAAAAAAAAAAAAANAAAAAAAAAACACAGCAGGACAAGAAGCTGGAGGAGGAAACTAACCCAAGCCTCCACTTTCAAGCTTTCTCTACAGATTGAAAGAGATTGCAGTAATTCCTTACCTTGGGTTTGTGCCACACTGACTCTGACACGTTCTGGCTGATAGCAAGTCTCCAATTGCCACACTTTCAGATTCAGGAGTTCCAGTAAAGAAAAGATGGACGTGAAGCCAATAAATCCCACAGTGGTCCTGCAATTGTCAAGTTAAGGAGGGATTCATCTTACAGAGGCACAACGGCAGGTCAAAACATTGGGGTAACAATGGGATTCATCCCTTTTCCCGTCGCCTCTTCCAGCACACAGCATTCCCAGGGAGGACGTACAACCCAAGCTGCCCCTTTGGAATTCTTCTCAAGGAAAAACATCCTCTGAGCTCGCCCTTGAACCGTGCAACAAAACTAACTGTGCCGCAAGGGTCAAGTGTCACGTACACTCTGTTTCTTCAACGGTTTCAGAGATGAAATGAATTGTTTTGGCATTAACCAGTGCCAAAGCAAAGCGGGAAAAAAAATGTAAATGTATTAATACAGAACATCCTGCAATTAGGCATTTATATATATTTATATTTAGATGCAGACAAACTAATTGCAAAGATGTACTTTTTTATGTTTGGTGGTATTTTTGGGTTTTGTACACACAATGCATTATTTGTTGATGTTGCAGTTTCACATGGCAAAAAAGATGGCTGTGGAAATGAATTTCTATATGATTTGTTCTTTATGTCAAAAGATAATTACTTGTCCCTTTTGTACCTGTATGTCCTACACGTTTCCTGAAAAACTTTACTCTTTAGTTTGTACCACAACTCAACTGACTGTCCTCCAGAAACAAAATCCCTTAAGCAAAACATAACGAGAATTATTAAGAAATGCTCTCTATTATGGTTTTGCCCAGTTGGATTTGAATACTAAATGAGCTGCAGTTGCCATATTGGCAGGACATAGAGGCCATGTAGACTTTACCAAGGTTGAGGCCAAATGGGTTCTGTACAATAACTTTGGGTTGGTTCTTTAATTAATCTAACTTTTAGTCTCTAGGTGTGATTTCATATCTGTTCCAATGGTGCTAAAACATTTTGTAACGTCTCTTCCAGAGTCTTTAAATTTCAAAGTTCAGGAGAGTTCCTCAAAGGCCAGCTGGCATTTTTAGAGCTCATCTCGTGCTAAGCCAGAGGTCGATCCTGTTACTGAGATTCACAGATTTCTCCATGTTTTCATTTCAGTTGGCATTATAATATCAGACTATACCGTGCAAAGAGTCTGATATTGCAATACCAGGTTACAACACAGCACTTAATAGCATAGTTTATAGCTATGAATATTGTATATTGACAGGCCTTTAATCAGGAGTTAACAGCTTCCAGACCAGAAAGCATTGTAGAAAAGAATATAAAGTTTTCTGCTACCGTTGCTACACACTGTTGCACTGTTCCTATGAGATAAACAAGATCAAACCCCACATAGTGCGGCCCCCTTAGGTGATCTTACTTTCAGGTACTGAAGTATTCATAGCACTATTTTTATACACAGTTTATAAGCAAAACCTCAGCAGTTGGAGTGACAAAGCATGGGATGTATGTGGTTGTTTTGAGTTCTGGGATCCTGCTTTGACATGAAGATCTTCTCATATCGTTCTCTTGAGATGGGTAGTAGGTGGGCAGCTGAAAATGGACCCTGTGAGGTAGGACGCTGATGTGAGTGGGGTCCAGGCTCAGTGTTTAGGGAGATAAGGGAGATGACGGGTTTGCAGTTCAGTCTGCAACATCAAATTAGAAAGAGGATCCATTTAAAAATATCATACATCACATCATACATCACATCATATGCAAACGTGATGCTGCGTAGCTTGGAGAAGGAAACTCATAAAACCTGTAAGAACGTAAAGGTAACGAGCAGAATCCTTTTCCTTGAAATGAAGACACCTGATGGAGATTGTAGATTCCCTGAGGTGTGTAGGGTGGAGCGCGGGTTTGAAAGACTGCTACCCTCCACATCAACCCACACTTTAAATGAGCATGGCTGCCCCTCATTAAAGCATTAAACCATGTCCTGACATCCACACAGAACGCCTGAACACGGAAGGTTAGAGGGCATAGAAATGGCAAATTACATTTTTTTTTTTTTTTTTTTTTTTTTTTTTGCATCACACAGCATTTGTAGATTTCAACAATATTTATTTTGCTTGAAGTATGTTGTGAGGTGAAAAACGGTCGTGGGAGTAGAAGTGTATTTGTTCACATAAAGTGATCTTTTATTTTGCTGTCAGGTGACTTGTTTTTGTCATTCCGTTAGTGAAGTAGAGGGCTGCTTGTGAGAAACCCAGGCTGCAGAAATTTCTGTCTTTTTGGGGCAATTTAAAAACAGACACATGCTTTGTTAATTTTTACTATTAGCACTTCTGCGCATGTTCTACTAATCCAGAAGTGAAAGAAAGTTTAAAGGACAATACCGGTGATTTAGCATGGTTGAGCCCAATGTGTACAACCTGCATACACGTTACATTATTGATGACCATTTCCCAAAATATACTACTGGAGCGGTACATTTTAGAATTGTTTTTCCTACCTTCCAGACTACCATTGGTTTCAGTTCATTCCAGTATGCTATTAAAATCAAGCATGTTCAAGATATGTTATCCATCACAATGAACACTATGTCTATTGAGTTTTGTTTTTGAAGTAACTTTATTTAACCGATTCAACATGGAGCTGCATGGAAGACAATGTATGTCTCCGCCAGGAAATATTTGCTGGTATGTTCCATTAAAATGGGTTTATCACCTGAGCATTTTGATTTTGAAAGATTAGGGGATTTGAAAATAACAAAAAAACTAAAATACAGTTTTATGTTTTGGAAATTATCAGTAACGTAACGTGTATTCGGGTAGTATGTATTGGGCTCAAACATGTAAAATCACTGGTATTGGTCCTTTAAGACTAGAATAGTAGCTGAGGCTTTTTTATGGCAGCAGAAAGCTTATCATAAATTTCTTACCTTTACATCGGTTGTTGTTGACACCAGAATTTGACATCAAACTAAAAAAAATCATTATTACAGTCGACAGAAACAGTCATTGATCTTTCTTTATGTACTATATCACAAAAGAGAAATGTACCCGCAACACTTGGCTAAGTAAACCCTTGGTATTTAGTATTATGAAACACAAAAAGAGATTTTCAAATGTTGGTTATGGTGATAATGTTGTGGGTAGCAGAAAAAAAGAGCTGGTTATTGAACTTTGACCTCATACTTCCAGTATACTGTACATAATGACGATCTACAGGCGTGGCTCTCCTCATTCCTTCATTCTGCTAACTTTTCTTCTCTGTATTTTAATTTTCACCATTTAAGTGCCTCTGATTCCATTTTCACACATGCACTCGTGCAGTTTAGTGCTTGTGGCTAAAAATCTACAGTACATAGTAAAATGAATGATGGTTGGGAATAGGCTAAATGGTGCCATCTTGTGGTGGCGCAATGTATTTACATAGACTTGAATGATTCAGGTTGTCTTCCCATACTGTTGCGATGTGGTCTTGACCCCCCCACACCCACCCACACACACATACACACTCCTAGATAAGTCCAAAATGTATTGATGACATCTATGAAGTTTGTCCAATTACCCATGTAAGAAAAAAAAAAAAAAACACTTTTCCCCAAAAGCTTTAATTTATCCATAATCAGCAGTTTTACAGATAACTGCCTGTTTATTCTGAAATTAATTCTACAAACAGATTAAGTAGGCAGAAAGAAACTGCTGTGAGGTTAAAAAAAAAATTAAGCAGTGTCCCCTTGTCTCAAAATTTACTGATCTACCAAATAAACGTTCAGACACTTTAACAACTCAGAAAAATCCCTTAACTCCTAAGCGAGGGAATAACGATGAATGCTTGCTCATGTTTTAAACGGCATCATACGTATATTGAAGCTGTTCTATTCTCTAAACTCTGCTCCTTTGTCTTTCGAGTTACTCAAACCCTTTAAACTCCTAATCAGAAGCTTTAACCCTTATTGTACTAGAGACTATTTACCAAGGGGTATTGCAACATTGTCAGTATTATTACATGTTTGTTTTGTTACACGTTTGATATGTTTATTTTGGCCATTGACTGGCTGATTTGGGGATGTAAAGATGGAATTCAGAGGAATGGAAATAGTAGCTTGTTCAATGCACTTTTATTATGGGACATTTCCATTTGTGGCGGCATTTTGAGGGCGCGGATCCCTCAAAAGGGGGGCGACGAAAGAGCCGTGCAACAACCACGACATGAAGAAGACACAGAGAAAGTGCAAATGAGGTTGGGCGTCCGGCTGGGCCGCTGGAAATATATTATAGTTGATCTGTTTGATTGCAGAGATTTGTGGGGATGTAACAAAATGAGGTTGACAGAGAGGATAAAGTACCTGTGTAGGTGGAGTTTTAAGACCTCAGTTGTCTTTCACTTCCTGTCATGTAAAAAAAAAAAAAAAAAAAAANAAAAAAAAAAAAAAAAAAAGGCAGGATTTTTTTCTCACACGACCACCTTTCTGTCAAATCATGCACTTGCCGTCAACCTGCATGATCGGAAAATTGCTTGCAATGTGGACCCCCCTACCTGTTACACGACTGCCTGAGGAAAACGTTGCACCCAATTTTAGAGGTTGTATAATTGTGAGGAGTCAGTATTTTTATGGTTTGAAAAACGTATCCTCCACCGAAAGATGTACAGTTGGAAAAAAAAAAGCATTTTGTACACCATTGTTGATGTTTGAGATATGATTAAAAAAAAGATTAAAACATTGAGGAATGTTCCATTTTCCTGTAAATTGTACCTCTATTTATTTGCCTTATTTAGTTTGCTATATTTTGTATGTACACACAGCATTACAATAAAATGTTATATTAAAAAATATGAATATGAATAATTATACTGTGGTCCGTGTATGATGGATAGTTTTGAGACTTGTATAAGAATGAAACTTTTTTTTTCATTTCTATAATTTTATTTTTGTTTTTTGTTTTTTGTTTTTTTTGTTGCTTGCCCTGTGTCTTTTGTAGGGTTACAATAAACTTTTTTCCCTTACAAACAATTGTTCACACTTCTTGAAAATAATTTTTACTATCATCAGAAAATACAGAGTTTTCAGGAGATGGGTATTGACACGAAAGGGACTCAAGGGGCTCAAACAAGAAGAGATCACAGTTTCTGGTTAAGATTCTCGAAAAGAAAAGATGTCAGTATGCGACAAACTCTGAGGTTCAATACTTGACATATTATGCAAAAGCAGCAATGACATAATTATAAATGATTGACTGGATGGGCACATACTGTGGTCTACTGATAAAGGGGCATGTGTCTGAGTGAACATGTGTGTGTGTAAAGACAGGTGGCAAGTAGGACTTTCACTGGCAATCTTGACCTTTGACTCTGACTCCACCTTCTTATTTATAACTTACACACCAGATGTTACATGCTATATGTTAGCACCATCATGTCAGCAGTTTATTACTCCTTTTGTCATGTCACCAGTTTAGTTACGCTACCAGTTAGCAGGATAAATAATACTATAATGTTAATTTCAGTTTAATTTAATACTCTTTAATTGTTACATTTTTGTGGTTTAATTTCAATCTCAAGATTGTTTATTTCCTGTCACACATATAGGGAAAAGATTAAATGCAGATGAGGGGCTGCAGTACTTGAAAGTCTGAATATATGGAACAAAAGTCTGCTGTATATATGGAATTAAAGTCTGTTTATATGGATTGAAATTTTGAATATATGAAGCCTATATTCAGATTTTCGTTACATATATTCAGAGTTTCATTCCATATATTCAGACTATTCAGATTTTCAATCCATATATTCAGACTTTTGTTCCATATATTCAGAATTTCATTCCATATATGGACTTTCATTCCATATATTCAGACTTAGTTCCATGTATTCAGAGTTTTGTTCCATATATTCAGACTTAGTTCCATGTATTCAGAGTTTTGTTCCATATATTCAGACTTAATTCCATATAATCCTACTAACTACAAACAACAGAAGGAGGCAAAAGTACAGCTTCCTTTGTGGAGATAATAATGCTAAAGTTCCAGCAATAGTATACCTTAAAAGTACATTTATAGCCCTTTAACTCATCGTTTTTTACAAAAGCGGCAAAGTCTTATCAACATTCCCCACTTAAACCTGTAGGTTAATTACTCTGCTGTTCCATCAACTCTGAACTCATGCCAACCTGAGATTGTAGGCCACTCATTACCAGCCCAATGAAGACTTTATACCCAAGCGTAATATATATATATAGATATATATATATATCTATATATATATAAACGCAACGTGATACATAAAATTTGCGCTACTGTAAGTGCACGGCTCTGGTCCGGTCTGACTCGACAAGGTTGCATAACGTATTCCCTCAGCTGAGAAGAGCTCATAGAGAACATCATCAGAAAAAGCCAATCTATTCTGTCTCTAAACACTCTCTCTCTCTCTCTCTCTCTCTCTCTCTGAAGTGAACCTCGCACAATTCTANTCTCTAAACACTCTCTCTCTCTCTCTCTCTCTCTCTCTCTGAAGTGAACCTCGCACAATTCTAGCGCCCAAATTAATGGGGTCTGGAAAGAATGGTGACACCATTTCCAAAAGAGTTGAAAGGGTGGCACTTTTTAGTCGATTTTAAGCCAAAACTCTGAACAAAACCTGGTCTGATCAGGTTATGTCTGCAGCATGAGTTGCCATGGTGATCCAGTCAGGTTAAAAGAGAGCCACCTTCGTGGTACTGAAAACCCTGGCTTTAGGCTCAACATACCTCGCTATAACACACTAATCTCGCTTTGTGGTACAGCCCTCAGGAGGAAATCATCTACAAATACATTTATTTCCTAATACAACATTATATGATATGAGACAAATACCTTGTATCTGCTGAAGTACCAACAACAGAATGTAGCCTGTTCTAATACAAAAATATTTTACAGTAGAATAATGATGCTGAAAATTAGAGAATCTCATTTCTATCACATGTTGAATGCTAAGGGGTGAAGCGGTGTCAAACACCCAGAATCTACTGATGTTGAATCAGTCGTCTGAACTTCGGCTCAGGCTAAGTGTCTGAGTCAAACAAGTTTGTGCTGATCTGCAGCAGTGATTCCTCAATAAAAAATTCCTATGAACACTCATGACTTTTCACTCATATAGAACTCACCATCATAGAATTTCACATTCCATACACAACTTTCATTCAGATACACAAATGTTCCATAAATACCATAATCCTTAAGCCTATGCCTAAGCCGTAGTATTGTCAATGTATTTGCTCACATGATATAAAATGATTACGTATAGCCATATAAAGATCTACTCAGACAGGGCCTACATAGTCTACATAACATTAGNAAAATGATTACGTATAGCCATATAAAGATCTACTCAGACAGGGCCTACATAGTCTACATAACATTAGGACTATTTAATTAAAGATATTATCGACTACTCTTGAATGAAAATACATGAATGTGTACGCAAACTGTGGAACACTGTAGATGTTCCTGTAGCATTGAGCGCTAGATGTGATCATGTCACGTTTAAAGGTTCAGAAAGCCTTGTTTAATGACCAAATAATTCATTAGATGAGTAAGTTTTAAAAAAAAAACAAAAAAACACTCTCTTAATATGGTCACATCTAATACTGGATTTTTACTACAGTATTTTCAAATCATANAAAAAAACACTCTCTTAATATGGTCACATCTAATACTGGATTTTTACTACAGTATTTTCAAATCATATATAAAAATTGGATAGGATAAATGATAAAAACTGACATGGTAACAGGTGTCATCTCTCATTTTATTTCTTACATGTGGATTAAAGTGCAGGAAATTTTGAAAGTGATATAAAGTGATATAGCCTGTAGCACTTTGACGGTGCCTCATGCCTATATCATATAGGCATGAGAAGAGTTAGAGTAGTAACTAGTAACTAGTAATGCACTCATTAGCTCATACCTCCACCAAGGACGAACAAGCTAAGTAAAGATTTCTCATTCGTTTTTTTTTTTTTTTTTTTTGTTACTCCTTCACTTCTGTGGTGAAATTCTTCCTCTGCATTTGATCTGTGCTAACTTGCTAAGATGACAAGAAGACAGGAAAAAATATCTCCATACAGAAAGGAGCAGGATGAGCAAAGGGATTCAAACCCATGATGTCATGCAGAGAAGAGGAAGAAATGATAATAATGGTGGTTTCTTTGTCATAAGAAACAAGTTTAAAAAACATATTCAGATCAAGACCAAATTGCATTTACTGATAATCTATCAATAATTATATAGTCCATAAAAAAAATAAAAAAAATCACCAAAATCTACCATGTAACTGAATCTTTTTTTCCTTTTTTAATTCCTGGATCCTTGAATCTTGATCAGCACCAACTTAATGGGTTCTTCTCTGGGCTGTGCTCCACCCTTCCACCAAGATTTGTCCAAACCTGTTCTGAAACCAGCAAACAGATGCAGGTGAAAGAATAAACTCCTCAGCGGAGTAAATATTTGATCTGATCATCTTCAGTTTCTGCTCGTTTCCTTCAGCTTGGTTCTCTGTGTGGTCTCTGTGACTGTTGGAGAAGAACATTGGAGATGCAGAGTTTTCTTTAGGCAGATCTTATTTATTGNGTCTCTGTGACTGTTGGAGAAGAACATTGGAGATGCAGAGTTTTCTTTAGGCAGATCTTATTTATTGGAGAATAGGGCCTGAGGAGAGTACAGCCACAGAAAGAGTCTCAGAGTTCAAAGTGTGTGTGTCTGTGTGCATGTGTGTGATAGTTACAGATGAGTGAGAGTAGTGTGTTTCTGTGTGTGTGCATGTGAGAGGTGTGAATGCAAGATGATCAGACTATGAGTTTATACGTTAACATAAGATAGGGTGGCGACAGTTTGGGGAAACAAAAACAATAAAAACAAGGTCATACAAAGCAAACAAGCTGGTTCTAACTAAAGGTTAAATGTACAGAGAAGTAAACGGTTACAAAAAGGTACAAAGTTCACAACAAGTGCACAATTAATTTGTAGGTATGACTGGTCTCATCACGATCATAATTAAGTCCTTCCCACAAATTAATAACTTGTAGCCATGCTTTAAATATCTCTTTCCCATGCAATAATAACTCATGACCACAGTATACTTGTGTCGTGGTTATGATTTACATATCTTGTTCCTAATTGTTATCTTGTTCCCAATTGTTAACAATTAATAGGTTGTGGCCATGGGATATTATCTCGTTAATATCATGGGATATTATATCGTGAACGAGATAATATCCCATGGCCACAGAATACCCTTCTGTCAAACCTGAGCAAAATCCTGGCAAAAATCATACACAGCATCTCTGATTCCATGCATACGCATTTGAGAAAATTACAGGCTGGATTCCATGAGGGTAGAAGACGTATTGACCAGATCTTTCCTCTGCAGCATCACAGAGCAGTGCACAGAGACAGCTACACATCAACTTTATTGATTTTGAGAAAACTCTTTTACAGTATCACCATGACCATGACACTAAAGGTACACACAGACAAGTGTTATAATAAAGAGCAGACACCAAGAAAAAAGGCTGATATATTTAATGCACACTCCAGAATAAACATAAGATTTCACTGAAAAGAGCATTGTTACAAAAAGAATAATTAAAATCCAAGTCAGCCTGGGCAAACGTACAAAAATTACTTAACACCAAGGAGATTAAAGTTATTGCAACTGTAAAATAAATCTTTGTAGATAAACTCACACCACTTCTCCCTTGCAGATCACAAAAGTTTATTCGTGTACATGGGAATACAGCATGAACATACACCAGTGTGTGTCAGGAAGCATTCTCAAATCATGTTTCACCAGGCTGATTCTTAGAGTAAGGATTATAGATGTCATCATCCACGTTCCTTGATATGGAAACAGGTGCACTTTTTTCTATCAACTGAATCACTTTCACATTGTTGAGTTACTGTCCAGGACAGTCGTATCTTTGCTTACTGGAACATTCCTTCAGAATACACAGTTCTCATAAGAAAAGAATATTGTTGCGTCTCTGCTTACTGAAATATTCCATCAGAATACACTCACAGTTTCTCATAGGACAAGAACATTGTAGACAAGGTCATTCAGGGTTAAAGGTTAAATGAAATTTAACTGGTTGTATTCATCATCAATGTTAACACAGATCACATAGATTGGAATTTCCGTGCGTACAATATAAGATGTACAGGCCTTTGTCAGCAGAAAGATTAGTAACAATTAACAGAATACACATTTTTATATTACACAATCAAACAAAACCAAACAACTAAAGACCACAAATGACAAATGTGCTCTAACTTAGATCATGCAATACTGACAACCTGCCTAACCTCACCTCACATTATAAATGAGTACAATCACCTATCACCCCAATATTAAGAACTTTGTGAAAGTTAAAACCAGCTAAAAAATAAAATAAAAACTAGCAGTAGAGCAAAACAGCACCAAGCTTCTAAATACAGAGACTATTAATCATATAATACAAAATGCAAAAGATGAATAATGCACACAGTTACAACATGACCAACAGTCGACCTGAAGCTTCTAATGTCAGCCGGTCACTGGACCCCATGTATAAACATGTATAAACCTGCTACAGCAGTCTATCCTCCTGCAGGTTCTATCACAGCTCCTACAAATAAAGACAAACATTTACACAGTTGTAGAACCACCTTTACATTTGTAGGACAGAAACCAGAACATATCTGAGGACAGAGGAATGAGAGGAGTCGCCATGTCTACCAGAGACACCCTACCTGCTTGATGTTTGACTCTTACCCTGACAACACATTAAATCAGGTGTTGTATTTTATGAATTACGACTACATTCCTTAAAAATGCGACAGGAAGTACTGAGCTAAAGGCCAAAAAATAAAAGCCAGCCAGGCTGCAGTAAAATTTCTGTTCAGATAAGTTGTATAATATTGTAATACAGAATAAATGTAAATACATGAACATCTGCAAAGTAAATATAGCAAGACAAAAAACCAAGGCAAACCCTCCTCAAAAAAACACAAAAAAATAAAAAATATCTTTTGTCATATAGTTATCAGTCACTAGATTGCAGCAGAGACTAGCAAAATAACTTTAAGATACTGTAATCACGAATCAAACTTGAGTTAAAAAAAAACAAAAAACATACTAAATAACTTATGATTTTCACCAAACTTGGTAGAGTCATTGTAGTGCACATTCTGAGGTTTGGTGTCATCTGGAGAATTTGTTGGTAACTTTGACCATTTTTCCATAAATGTGTAAGATAATTGTTCCAAAAAGACTCTCCAAACCATACTTTGACACCAAATAATTCACTCTGAGAGAAAAATCCAGACTAGTTCACAACAGTAGGTTTCCTACATTTAACAAAATTGTGAAAAAAGTTTCCAGCCGATTCCACGGCTAATAGATGCAGCTCAATTGAAGGAACATGATGGTGAATGTGCAACTCACGGTTCACAACTTCACAAAAGCATGTTTTGCTCTATTGATATGTGCCATCTTTGCCTGTGGCTGGGGGGTAGGTTTGAATAAAACTGAGTGAATTTATGACAGGAAGCTTGTCTGAGGTGTGCACTACATCTGCACTACAGATAGTGTGCCACTGAATGAATGAATCGTGTCATCATTTCATGAGGTGTTCAAACCCAGAGCCTTTCTAAATACTTTATCTGCATCTTCAGCAGCCATGATGAGCAAAGTATTCAGAGCTCTGTAGGTAAAGGTAAAGGAGGCCATCATTGCTAGTGGGATTCCAAATAGTGGAATAAAATGTGACACTTCCTCTGCTATAAGTAATGCAGCTTGAAATGTAGATGCTGTCAGTATCTTCAGAAGGGTGTCACTGGTTATTTTTATTGCACCCAGTGGTGATGTCATGACTGCTTTAAGGTCACTCAGAGGCACATCTGCACTGTCAGCAAGTTTCTGCAGTGAGTAGCTATCAAGACCAAACCCAATTTGATACTCAATCACAGTTGTAACCAGAAGGTTCAGGTCAACAACCAAAGAAAGCACAGGAACTGGTACAGATGATGCACTAGCAGACAACAAAGCGTACCACTTGATTTTGGCTTCAAAGGCCTCTTTCTTCTTTTTGATGGTCTGCACGTTCGTGATGCGCATGGCAAGCAGCAGAGCTTCCCTCTTGTGTACAGGAAGTTCTCTCTCTAAGGTCTCCTGTAGGAGGTGGAAGTCATACAGGTGGAGCTCACTGCTGGAGATCAGGAAGACTTTTGGAGACTCCACACCTTGGTCCTGAAGACCTGTGTAACAAGGAGAATGTGATATGATGAACAAAAGTTTAAGCACTATGAAAGTAAAATTAATTCATAAAAAAAGGAGTTCATTGTTTGAAAGTGGCCTGGAAAATAACAATATAAATAAATCTGAAGTGTTGCAGGTTTTTTTTTTTTTCTTTAAAAACTGCCAACTCAGATGCTTGTGCCAAGAATTCTGGTGGCATTTTCCTCAGTTTAGTCTTGAAGACATTTCACCACTTGTCCAAGTAGCATTTTAAATAAGTGACACCATGACAACTTAAAATGCTGTCCTATCTTGATTTGAGCATTTGAATGTAGTTGATATATATATATATATTTTTAGGTGTTTTTCCTCCTGGGACTATATTCCCTGGTGGAGACATACATTTTCTCCATTTTGCTCCATGTTGGATCACTTAAATCTCATTGATAAACAATAATAATGGTACGTGTTGCAGTTATGAATTATCAATCTCAATTACGTTTCAGGTCTCTGCAAGTTGATTTTAAAGTGCACTGGAATGAACTGAAACCAATGGCTGCCTGGAAGGTAGAAAAAACAATCTGAAAATGTACTGCTTAAGTAGTATATTTTAGAAAATGTTGGCAGTAATGTAACATGTATGTGGTTGGTATTTATTTGGCTTAAATATGCAAAATAATAGTATGATCCTTCAAACTATAATGAACAGCTGACATACAAAAACACCAAATGTATTATAATGTGGAAGAAATTAAACTTCTCTCCTAAATGCCAGAGACAGAATGAACACATCTAGGGACAAAATTATCTTTGACATTATACTGAAGTGAAGTTGTTGTTTAAATTTGAAAGTTGCAATATGGAGTTTGGAAAGATGGTGTCATGTAAAATAGAATTAAACATATTGGTGATAAAACAGATAACCCTGAAGTGGATACATAAGAGATTTCTTAGAGATCTGTCTGTTTTTCAGTACTGGAAAATATTAATCATGATAAATACACTCAGATTCTAAATTATCACAAAAGCCTCGTACCTTTAATGCAGTTTTCTCTGATGAGTGTCAGAGTTTTTTCTGCGTTGAAGTCCTTCTGATTTCTTTTCTCATCACACATGCTATGATCAATCTTTGAACGAACAAAGTAGAACTTTTTCTTCATCTTCTGGATGTCTTTTGCAAGCTTTGCATCATTCTCTTTGAAGCGCTCAGCAGAGATGATGATGAAGAAGTCAAACTTTTTAAAGCCAACATACTCTAGATACTTGTCAGCTGGAAATTTTATGGTGCCAATACCAGGGAGATCCCATAATGTCACATTGGGATAATTTGGATGGGGGTAAGGTGTAACCTCTGAGGTGGTTTCTACACAACCAATAGGTGCAGCTCCTTCATCCTTGTTGTCTACACCTCTGAAGGCGTTAACAAAGGTGGATTTACCAGAGCCTGACTCTCCTGTTATTGCAATGTTTAACGGAATATTTTTCTGCTCTTCCAAATATGCTTGGATCTTTTTAGCTGCTGCAGCAGGATCATTGCTCTGCAGAGCTGCTTTGATTTCATCATTTAGTTCAGTTTTGAAGATATTACCCATGTTGATCCTGTAATAATGAAGAAAAACAAGATGTAAAAAGAATTGCATTTTCTTAGTTTGTGCATTTTAGTGAATCCTCAGACCTAAATCACAGTTTATAGTTTATAGTGTTCAGAAAAACTGTGAATTCTACAGTCTACAGCAGGGGTGGCGAACCTGCAGCTCTGGTTCAGCTGGTTCAGTGCAGCTCCTATTGTTCCTTTAAGTTTCATTCACAATGAGATCAAGACAGCATTCACCCATGCTGATATTACGGATAAACAAAGATGCAGCTGCAATCTGGTGATCACAGCGCTCAGTGTGGATGCTGCACTTTTTCTAACTAGTCTACATGGTTTTTCCTGCATAGAGAAGTGCGAAGTTGCTGCCTCCATCAAATGTTGTGCCGCCTCTCAACAAAACTCTGACGGGTGTGTTCGTGTAAAACAGTATTTTGTATGTTAAGCTTGAATTAAGTTGTACAGCTTGTTATTTAAGGGGGATATGAGAGAATAAGATCGTGTGTTGAAAGCATCTTGTGGCTCTTTGGAGTAATAGGGTTTTATTTTTGGTTCTCTGAGTCTTGGGAGTTCACCACCCCTGGTCTAGAGTGTCATAAATTTGGGTAGGTGGCATCAGATCATAATGATCGTTAACGTAATGATTTGATGTTTTATTGATTGTAAAATATAACTGCACACTAAGTGTGTTTGTTGTCAGTCAGAACCAGTCAAGAGTCCTGCTGCTCTCAAAGTCTGTTTGAGTTTCTTTCTGCAATCTCCACAAAACAAACGGCAGCAAGGCTTTTACTTTTACTTTCAATATTTAAGATTTGTTATCAAAGTAATACTTTTAATACATTAAGTAAAGATAACGATGGATACATAATTAATTTAACTCAAGTATGGCTTTTTATCCACCACTACACAGTTAATGTGCGATTTGATTGCTGTTACCTGAAATGAACGATTTAAAAAAAAAAGATTTTTAAATATGAATAAAAACAGTTATCTGTTTTTGAAAACGAATTCTTCATATGTAGGTATGTGAATGCCCCTTTTTCCTGTCAATCAATCATGTCCACTCTGCAGCTATAACAGACTCCAATCAAATACTGAACATTTAAAGAGCCTGAATGTCCATTGTTTTTTATATTTTATTGCAGTAAGTTTTAAAGAGAACACAGAGAAATAAAACAGTTTTTCTCTCAGTATCAGCAGATACTCACTCAGTCGTCTTCAGAAGGTAAAACACAGGAAACTGGNAGTTTTTCTCTCAGTATCAGCAGATACTCACTCAGTCGTCTTCAGAAGGTAAAACACAGGAAACTGGAGCAGAAACAGAAGTTTGCTCTAAATGTAAGTCTTGACACTGTATGAATACCTGCTGCTGTTCAGGTAAATACACCTTGAGTCACACAGAATCCTGTTTATAAAGCTGTGAGAACCTTATCAGAGTTCAACCTTTTAGACAGTAACCAATCAAAATGTTCCGCTATGTGAGTGACAGGGAAATTAACCAATGAGTGTTCAGCATGTTTATATTATAGCAGTTCCTGTAAAGCAGCTGATTTACAAGAAATGTAGACAGTAAAGGAGACACCCCCCCCCCCCCCCNCCCCCGTGCATCTCTTTCTCATACACTCTCTTTATCTCTATGTCCCTCACACACACACACACACACAACATTAACAAAAACAGTTCTGGTTTGTTTTTGTTTCATTTTGTTTTTCCTATGCACTTTTTTTCCCTATATTCCAGTTTGAGAATGATAATTATTTTATGACATTTTAATGAACTGTTTGCTCTGAGTTCTTTGCTGGAGGGACTGATTTTCCTGTTGTTGGTGGAGTTCATTCATAGTTTCACTATTAAATTTCAGAGATATTCTGCAAATATTTATGCTCACACACAAAAACATGCTCTCACACTTACATTTTCACACTGAAAATTGTTTTGCTCGCTTTGTTAAATAAATTTCATCGTAGACTCAGGAGCAACTGCCACATCACAAGGTTTATTCAATACATGCACAGAGAATACCATGTAGCCATTCTGCTAACATGCAGTATTCTGAAGGTCAGTAGAGAAAGTGAACATTCTTATACACACTGTGATGTAATAATTGACACGTTATTTGTCAAAGATCATCTTTTATCATGATTCTCAATTTGTCACATTTTAACACTTTCATGGATAAGACATACTGACTTTTGACAGGTGTACAGGTCATAGGTCAATGGTCTGACCTATGCCACAGCTATTCCACAGCTTATAAATCTGACCATGATGCTCGTGCACAGATTTACCTCCGCTCATTCTCAGAACGCCTCAAACATAAGTTACTGTCATAAATTAGTAAACGGGGTTGAGTAGTCAAGTGTGTGTGTGTGTGTGCGTGTGATGTCATGTTTGGGCTGTGCTTTCATGTAACCCTCTGTGCTTGCATGCATTTTTTTTTTTTTTTTTTANTTTTTTTTTTTTTTTTTTAAGACAAATGGTTCAGATCAAAAATTAACCAATCAAATTAAGGGATTAGCCAATGAAACAACAATGCTGGTTTGGGAACTGGGATGTGGAATGCCAAATGCTTCAAAATTAAATAAATAAAAATGATATTATGAAATCAATAACCTTGCGCAAAAGTACCTATAGATTATGAAATAATTCCATAAAATCATTAAGTCAAATCATTATTCTGAAATCTCATTTCAAAACCAGCAAAAGCAGACAAACTCAAGTTAAAAGTTTCGTTCTACAATCATTAAACTGTCACCAAATTAAGTTTTGAGATTTTTTTTTTCATGCAGAAAGTAGCTGCTTAGATTTCAAATATATGGTCAAATGATTAAAATAATGCTGAATTACAAATTTGTTTTCACGTTTTGGAGATGGGAAGCTCCACTAGAGGCTAGCTGGCAAAAAAGTCTAACAGAGCTTTAGATGACATAAATAATCCTGTATGTGGAAGAGAAGGTCAGTGAACACATCAGTAATGTGTTCCAGGTTGTCATCATTGATCATTGATTTACCAAACCAGAAAACATGATCAAATAGTGATCAGGAGAGCAGACAGGAGGAAAAGCAGCTGCTTCAGAGAACTTAAAGAGTGAAAATCTGGCTGAGATCCACAAAGCCACAAAGATCCTTCAAAAATATTAGCTGCATGCCATGTCCATCCATAACAATGGGACACATTGATCTAAGAGCTGTTTTCAGCAATTAGCGCTGTGATATTTGTCGCTCATTTATACACTGCAACTTTAATGGTAAATTTCATTTTTTATACCAGAAAGCATCCGTGCAGCACCAGTCTGTCCTGAAATCATTCTATGAGGTCAATTTAAGAATCTTAGCAGGTGTAAATAATTAATTTATGACTTGTTCAGTTATTATTTATGTGATGTGAACACAGATTTGCTGAATGAACAATGCCAGTTTACATGAAAGATTCAGAAAGCCTCACAGGAATGATTACAAACAGTTGGTGATTTTTTAAATCTCTTGGTTAAAAACAGAGCAGTTCATTACATGCTGGTCATTGTAATTTATGTTTATGTAACCTTTACTTTTACAAATCCATCATATGTAAATTATCAATATCAATCTGAGTCTCACAATTAAATGAATGAATTAAACTGTAAATCAGTCCTGTTTTTAGCAAATTGTGTAGCCAAATATATTTTCAATGAAGCAAATGTTTTGTTGAATCAAGCTCTTTGATTGTGTGGGTGGTGAGTATGTGCATGTGTATGACACTGAAAAAAGACAGAAAAGTGCACACACACACACAAATACACACACAAATAATCCGGCTACATATTCAAACCAAGCCTATGCCTTAACGCATCATGACATCACTACTAACTGTAGCACAAATATACCAATGTCTCTTTAAAATGCTGCTTGAAAATGAATCTAAATTAACTACAACACAGAAATGGGTAAGGTACATTCCATGATGTGCCATCATGTCAACCTCCACAGCTCTGAATACTTTCCTCAACATGTGCTGGAGATGCACAGAAGGTATTTCAAAAGGCTCTGGGTTTGAAACCCTCAGTGTCAAATGATGACNTGGAGATGCACAGAAGGTATTTCAAAAGGCTCTGGGTTTGAAACCCTCAGTGTCAAATGATGACATAAGTGTCTATGTGCCAGTCACACTTTTTTCTGCAATGTTTGGTATGTAGCAGAGAAACCCAGAATCTGGACATGGACAGTGAACTGCACAAACCTTGGAATTTCCAAGTTTGTTATGAAGTCCTTACTTTTTCACGACACCTGCAGTGTCTTGTCGTGTGTATTTCATATCCAGAACACTTAAAACTTATAACTCTAAACTGATAGGAACAAGACCCGTGACCAGAACACCCAGATGAAGGCTTCATTCATTTTTATTTAACCTCGCTGGCTTTAAGAGAATAAGAGGATCCAGGCTTGGAACCAAAAGATAGACTCTGAAACCTTAATTTTATATTTGTGGGAAACAAATATAAAATTATATTAAACAAATATAAAATTAAGGTTTCAGCGTCTATCTGTGTCAGAGTCTGTGGTAAACAATCTGCTATATTACAATACACTTTAATCTGAACAGAAACTTTTATGCTTCCTGGCAGGCTTTTCTTTTTTTTTTTCTTTTTTTTTTTGGCCTTTATTTCAATACTTCCTGTCATAACTGAAATCTTGTTTGAAAGAATATAGTAATTCATAGAGCACCATCAGATTTAACATTTCAATAAGGGCAAATCACGTCACGCTACTATGTTTGCTAATTCTTATGGGCGCTGGACACACACAGATTCAAAGTGAATCACAGGTCTAACTGCACTTGGTGAATGATGATTAGTAAAGAAACAGACAAAATTAGATCAGAAGTAGGATTTAAACTGGTGCCAAAGACCAGTTTAAGTCCTGAAATGGTGTTTCAGACCATGGACCCAGACCACAACCACTACCCCCCCAGTAACCCCAACCACCTAGGCCTGGCCCCACTGCCTGACCCTATTGAAGTGATTAACCCACCCTCTTCCTTTACCCCCTTCATATATATACATATATTTTATTATTACTATTAATATTATTATTTTCCCTCCCTTAGTGTGTACCCCACCTAGGTGTACAGAGATAGATAGAGGTGTACAGAGTGGCAGATGGCAGACTGCCGTGGGAGGCTGTGGCACACTACTGTACCACAGCCTGTCCTTCAAACCATTTTTTAAATGTATGTGCCCATTATTCTGTGTGTGTGAGTGCTGATCTAGTGAGTCCATTAAAAGAAGCGTGACATGAGACCAAAACCCGCATGGCCCGTGAATGAAGGGGCATGGTGCAGCCATATGAGTCCCGATCCCATCCTCCCATGACCCTGTGACCCACCCCCGGCCCCCACGAGGCACNCCACACCATGAACCGGCAGGGACACCAGACAGGCCCAGAGGAGCCCAGAAAACCCCAGGAAGACAGCCAACCAATTGGGGGGCACCACAGGTGGCACAGAGAACACTGAGCCACACCCACCCCAAAACCCCCCAACATGAGCACAGCGTGTGCCAAGGACCGAGAGCAAACAGAACAACTGGGCAACTGGGAGGAGTCGGATAGGCCCCACCGACCCCACAGGAGAGTCCAGCCACAGGGCCAGCCCAACATGCATCCGGCCCAAGAGACAGGTCCACCCCACCCCAC
>VXCM01001674.1:0-32628 GCA_014773175.1 Lucifuga dentata
GCAGATGATTCGCTGTGGTGACCCCTGAAGGGAAAGCCGAAAGGAAAAGAAGAAGAAGAAGGAAGGGGATAGATTCCGGTCTATGGGGATTTTGCTGTAAAATGGATTAACAGTGATAAAACCTCATCATGGGATCTTTTTAGATACTTTTACCTTCGAAACGATGGTAAGATCACAAATTTATTCTATATTTTAGCTGTGTTTTTATCAGCGGTTTGACAACATCATTAAATGTGTATTTTTTTTCGGGCTGGGTCTTCACACGAAACCTGGACAGGTCTTCATTTCCCAAACGTAGGCGAAAGTTGGGCAGCCCCAACTTTCGCCTACGTATGGGAAACCCTGAAAATATTTAGTGAAGTAATGCACCGTTTTAGTTTTGCTACACTCGCCTTTTTTTCTCTTGCTCAATTTGTTTGCACAGTTCTTCTTCCGCTGGGTTGGGCTCCTCCTCCATGTAATTCCCCATTAAACCTAAAGAACAACACAAGACACGGCAAAGAATTCAGAGACATGAATACAACACTGGCATTTTGCTGTAATTAAAAACAGAAATACACTGATTTTCTTAGAAAATGTTTGTAAAATTCCCTTCCTTTTCATTCAGAACAAAAATAAAAACGCCTGTGTGTTGTGCACACGTCAGAGCTAACAATTTTAACATTGGCTGTGGATAATAAAATCCAGGCTGTTGTGAATATTCTCTGATGCGGGACTCAAAATAACAAGACCAATCTTTGGCGCCTGAACTGGAGAGAGATGTTTGTTTCTTTATGACCAGATTTCCCATCAAAGCACTTGTGTCGCTGATCAAAACCTTCAGAAGGGAGTAAATGAAGGAGTCCAGGAGTCGTGCCACCCAGTCTTTGGTCACTTTGCTCCGCAGACATTGAGGCCTGCTGCAAAAGGCTTTGAAGTGGGATCCACGGACCCACTGCACACACAAGAGCACCCACAATATGTTCAGTGTTTTCCACTCCTTCAGCTTTACAGGGCTCAATATCAAACTAATAATTAAAAGGGTCCATTTGTATATTTGCATCTATTCATTTAAAACTCAAGGAGCCAATATTATGAATTTTGGTATCTAAACTTGCATGTACAGCTATTTCAATTTGCCAGAGAAGAGGTATATTTCTCAGCTATTGGTTTGATGAATGGATGGATGGATGATGGATGCTACACTGCTATAAAATAGTGGTCTGTGGAAATCCATCCACAGCTGGGGTTTACCTAAAGCCGCTCGCTGCCTCCTCTGCATCTCTAACTGCTTCTTCAGCTCATCTGTGAAAGAGAGAGAGAGAGAGAGANAGAGAGAGAGAGAGAGAGAGAGAGAGAGAGAGAGAGAGGTTATTGCTTATACAGTATATATACTTTGAAGCTGACACAATAGCAATAAATAACATATTTATTGATGATTAACAAAGTCAAGTGTTTACATCCACATGTTGAGAAAGATGTTGATTTCCTGTTCAGCTCACCACATTAAAACTGTCTACATCCTGTTTTGTGCTGTAATAACTGAAATCAACCATTAATCTGGCCTTCTACTTTTTTTTTTTTTTNTTTTTTTTTTTTTTATCAACTATAACTTCTTGATCAATACTTAAGGACAGTTTTTTTTTCCCTGGTACATATTTCAATATTTAAAATTTAATTTTAGTTGATTAACAATTCCACAAATGCTCACAGGGAAATTCATCTTCTGCATTTGACCCATCTTAACTACTAAGATGGGTCACAGGGCTTCAAACCCAGAACCTTCTTGCTGTGAGACAACAGCGCTAACCACTGTCCCACAGTGATGCTCACAAACAAATAATTTTGGTGGGGGAAAGAAAATCTCTTACAAATTCTAAACAGGAAAAAAAAAAAAAAAAANAAAAAAAAAAAAAAAAGAAAATTGTTTAAAAAAAATTGTTTAAAAAAAATCTGTCAGACTTAAATACATTTGAGGACATGGGACCATTTATTGCATACCTTATATTTGGCAGACAAAATGTTCTACGGGGAGCTCAAGAACATCAGTACTAAATTTTTGAGCAGGATCTTATAGATATTGTGTAAATATTTAACGCTCACACACCAAAATGTGTTCTTCAAGCAGCTACTTTCTCGCATAAAGAAATCTCAGAACTTAATTTGGTGACAGTTTAATAGTTGTAGTAACAAAGTTTTAACTTACAGTTGAGTTTGTCTGCCTTCACTGGTTTTGAAATAAGATTTCATAATAATGATTTGACTTTTAATGATTTTATGGAATTATTTCATAATTTATTGGTACTTTTACACAAGTTATTTATTTCATAATATCATTTTTATTTATTTTATTTTGGCGCATTTGGTGTTCCACACCCTAGTTTCCAAACCAATGTCATTGTTTCATTGGCTGAGGCCGATTCCTCAATTTGATTGGTTAATTTTTGACCTTTGACCCTTGTCTAAAAAATCCACACATGAGCAGAGAAAATGTGTCTGCACACAGAAGGTTACACAAAAGCACAGCCTAAACCTGAGAGCACACATGCACGCACGCACGCACGCACGCACGCATGCACACACACACACACACACACACACACACACACACACACGACTACTCAACCCTGTTTACCAACTTATGACAGTAACTTTATGCTTGAAGTGTTCTGAGAGTGAACAGAGCTAAATCTGAGCACAAGCATCATGGTTAGATTTGTAAGAGAGGAAAATAATTTTGAGTGTGCAGGAAAATTTAAGTGTAAGAGCACATTTTTGTGTGTGACCTTTAAATATTTGCATGATATCTATAAGATCCTGCTCTCAAATTTAATTGATGTTTTTGACATATGGCAGGGAATTACATCCATACTGGACAGAGCAACAGATACAAACCAGTGAAATACTGTATACACAGAATGTACGTGGCAACAGATACCATTGCCAAATAAGGTAATAAGGAGGAGCTGGACTGGTGAAAAGTAGCACAATGAACCAGGTGAACGACTGTGGGAACCATGAGCATTCTAAAAAAGAACAGGAGAGTTTCCCTTTAAGAACTGAAGCATTCTCCGCTGCAAATCATTTTTCTTTGTTAAGCTGGTTTATAGTACAAAGCTGCAGCATTACTTAATCCTGTTCAAATCCTCAATGTGCAAAACACTTTGACATTGTATGTCTTGTCCAGTAAAGTCTAACAATTCTTTCACAGGAGCCATTAATGAATCACAAATCAGCAAATGATGTCGCACCAAATCATAGCATACCTGATCATCTTGACTTAGAGACTACAGGATTTAAATGAATCATTTATTTTGGTAGAAGCCATGAGATGACTTTTATTACTTTTAAGAGGCAGAGATAAAAACATGTGTCTTATGCATATTAGTACAACCAATCTCAACACGCAGTAGTTTAACAGAGCTTTGGATGCACAGAGGCTTTGTTGGCAAGTCACTCTGCAAAGTCTGTATCCTGCAGTGCAGAAGAGGAATGCCATCGAAACTGCTGAAGAGGCGGTTGTGCTCGCTTCTAGATGGATCAGAAAGATGGATCTGCAGATGAGAAATGCTACTTGGACATAAGTAAGGACTTGATCAACCCTGCATGAGTCACCCGGGTGATGGTGCCAGATGTCCCACACTCACAACACCCAATGATCCAGAAACCATCACCAATGATGTGTCCAAAGTATCATTAGGTGTGTCTTAAAAAAAAAAAAAAAAAATCTACTATCTCTCCAGCGTCTTTACATGAATAATTTGTTAGCACTTAGAAATACAGATAAATTTGAGATTAAATTTCTACATAACACTGATTTAAATGAGCATATCGATGATCGTGCATGTTTGAGCCCAACACGCACAACCCGCGTACTGTACATGTTACGCTACTGACAATTTCCAAAACATAAAACTGTGTTTTAGTTTTTCTATTTTTTTTTCAAATCCCCTAATTTTTCACAATCAAATGTTCAGGTGATACACCCACCTTCAAATTCCATTTTTCATCTTCTAACACTTATGTACGACTATAGAAAGCACAGTTGTTTTAATATCTCGGGAAAAGCAGTATTCTTCTCCTGGGACTATATTTCCTGGTGGAGAAATACATCGTCTTCTGTGCAGCTCCGTGTTGGATTAGATAAATAAAGTTACTTTGACAAAATAACCTAATGGCATAGTGTTCGCTGTGATGGATTATGTGTCTCAACCGTGTTTCAAGTCTCTAGAAGCTGATTTTTATAGCATATTGAAATGAACTGAAACTAATGATAGTCTGGAAGGTAGGGGAAAAAAATCCTGAAATTTACTAATAAAATAGTCTATTTTGGGAAATATTGTCAGTAAAGTAACATGTATATAAACTGTACTGTATATATTAGGCTCAAACATGCACAATCGCTGGTATGATCCTTTAAAGCAGGACGTGCTGGATTACACCGCCCTCGGAACAAACTTTTGGCCTCCACTGAACCAGGAAGCAACATGAGGGAGGCTTTTTCGGTCACTGCCTCTCTTGTGGCAGCATTAACACATGTGTAAGTAATTTGCATCCGTTCTCCTGTCTTCTCAATCTCTGGTTCCCTAATTTATGCTGTTAATTGCCAAGACGAGGTGTTTTTTTTAAAACAAAATCTTGATAAAAATCTTTAACGGTAAAAGACAACTGCTTAAGAAATGAGCAAAACATGTAAAGCATTATACTCCTTTCAAATAAATGATCACAGAAGAGAAAAGTCTGACAGAAAGACAGCAACAGGAGATAATTTCAGGTTGATATGAAATGAATTGCCGGTACTGTAATATAGTAAGTTAAGTGAACAACCAGGAAGATGAAGAGATAACAGAGACTTTGAATGGCAGCAGCTTCTGTGGAGAGTTTCCATTACAGTCCCTCAGGTCTCATACACATGTAAACCTTTCTGTGCTGAATCTGTTTCTGTAATATGACCCTGTCGCCAATCTAAAACCCGAGGTCCAAGCTCTGAAAATGAGAAATCCAGATGAAGCAGGGCTTAACAAAAAAAGGGAGGGGGAGTTACCTTTTCATACAACACCTCTCATGGTCCCATAAAACTACTGGACTTGAGCTGATCTTTTGTCAGAGATGATGAAGACATGGAGTAAATGTATAAGACAAACATGTCGTAATGCTTGGACTAAAACTTAATACAAAGATCCAAGGATCAATGAAGTATCGCTATATTATTACACAGACTTAAGTCTCAAAGTTTCCTCTGAAAAATGAAATAATTAAAACCTGTCTGAACCCAGGCAAAGCACAGGCAGCTCATCTGTCAGAATTCTGTGCAAACAGTTTAAATTAGACCACGACAGGCTCTTGCAGACACCAGCAGCATGAATGGATAATGTACCATGTTACAAATGACATACATGATGACAGTGTTTTGTCTGTGGAGTCTGGATAAAGACGTGGGGACTCCCTCACAAAGTCTTGTATTTCCACACAAAGTGAGTAGTTTGGACAGTAAATCAACTGAGGCGTCCTGAGACTTTACAGCAGCCAGGTAGTCTACATACGACTTCTTTAACACACACACCTAAGAGACAAAATAATGGACATAATGCCATCAAACATGATCATCACCAACTTGTGCTTATTGTGTCTTCCATTCATAATAACATAAAAAGATTAAGAAATAACAACATCAGAAACAGAATTAGAACTAGAAGGGCACTCATTGGAAGTAATCATCTTCATCATCATCATCCTCATCATCATCTATCTTTATAACTACAAAAGATGCATCAAAAGCATTTAGATGCTATAAATTAGCATCATTTCAGCTACACATTAGTGTTTGTCACATGTTTCTACCCCTATTTGTTACAGTACATCAAATCCATACTGTATATTGCCCCTGTCCAAGCATGTATTTTATTTTCAAAAATTAAAATTGGCAGATAACATTTTGAGTAATCCTGCTACAAATCAATCAAACAAAGAAAGAATGAAACAGACAGATGCTGGTGAAAAACACCATCCATGTGGCTTGTATCATCTATTTCCTGAAGCCACAAGACCAATCAGCTACAGTACTTTTGCTGATCTATCTGTAGACAGTATGTTATGTCAAGTTCATGGTAAATAACTTAAAATACTTTATGCTGCTCCTTGTAATGTAACAATACTAGATTACAAATGTAAATGTGCCCTGTTGCATAATTTTCTGCGTAAAGTGTATTTTAAACCTTGCATGGGAATAAGCTGCCACTAAAAGATATTTTTCTGGGTGTGTTGGATATACCACAAAAAATATACAGCACATATCTCAGCGATGACTGAGGAGTCAAAGATCACAGCTACTTTGGTCGGACTTTAACAGCATTTCCTGCCTTGTCTGCCCGGCTAAATTCTGCAAAGGATCAATTTGCATGTGTGTCAAGTCACAGCGGTCTGCTTGCTGCAATGCTTCATCAAACTTCAGCTCTCCTGTCACCTTTCCAGTGCAAGGCCATGGGTTCAACACCACAACCTCTTCCAAACCATTTATGGTTTCCATCCACAATGTTAGGAGATACGCCTTCATTTTAAAGGGCCGATTTCAAGCTATAAACCTCAATAAATATTTGGTGATTTTTGTGGGTTGAAGGTTAAAAGTGATATGCCACAGAAATGCCACAGCGAGCTTGAGATCCAAGGAGCATACATGCAATCCAGCACTTCAGTATCTGACTGAATGTAAGAATAGCTGTATGTCAGGAATTAAATCATTGTTAAACCAGTGGAAAATTAAAGGACCATACCATCCATTTTACATGTTTGAGCCTAATATATTCAATTTTCATACACGTAACGTTACTGACAATCATTTCCCAAAGCTACTACTGGAACGGTGAATTAAAAATGTTTTTCCTACCTTCCAGATCACCATTGGTTTCAGTTCATTCTGGTATGCTATTAAAATCAACTTGTTGATACTTGAAATATTCTTGGGATAGGTAATCCATCTTCGCCAACAAGAAGTGTATTCAGGTTTTTTTTTTTTAAGTTATGTAATTTTAGCATTCAAAAGCAATAAAAGTGTGGAGTGAATGTATGTCTCCACCAGGGAATATAGTCCCAAAAGAAGGCCTGCATTTGTTGAAAAATTTAAACATAAGGCTGCGTAACTATTAGCAGGCAAAACATTGATTTCTAAGGTGGGTGTATCGCTTGAATATTTGATTTTAAAAAATTAAGAGATTTCGCAAAATATCAGAAGAGCTGAAGTATGGTTTTATCCTTTGGGAAATGATTGTCAGTAACGTATGAAAATTTAATATATTAGGCTCAAACATGCAAAATGAGTGGTATGGTCCTTTAAGACAACAAATATAATTTGACTCCTTAACTACCAGTACGAGAGTGCTGGTAGCTAATATAATAGTTGTAGTATTACCTGAGGTGAGAGAATGTATCACTGAAATATCCAAAATGTAGAAATCCATTAATCTAAATGGAATGTGCTGAATGTTTTTTGATATAAATGTTTGTTAACATTAAAGTGAGAGTTACTGTCACATTGTAAGTTTTTTTTTTTTTTTTTTNTTTTTTTTTTTTTTTTTATCAGATAGCTCTAATTTTATTGAAGATTGACATAAACTCTCTAAATAACAGCTGACAACATCAGTTGTCTGGATGAATGGAGACAATGAAGAAATAGTAAAGGATTTTATAATTATGGAGGTATTTATAGCTGAAACAGGTTAAAATACTGGGATTGCACCAATAACATACTTCTTCTCCAGGAATTGGGAAGAATCATCATCATCAAGATATAAATTTTAGAGTCCTACAATAGCTTTTACTTGAACTCAATCTAAATACCCTTGTTTGATGGGTCCCCGCAGCCAAGAAGAGAATGAAGGTAGAAAACCAAAGAGGTTAGCAGATGTTCCATGTAGCACTGAGCTATATAAATCTACTAACACCTGTAAGAAAAATCAAGGGATCTTGCTCATATCCAGGTGCCATGTTATTAAAGATGTGAATCCCCTGAATTAATATACAGTATATCCTCGCACGTTTTGGACCTAAAGGCTCATATCATATGCTCCAAGAGGAGTGATTTCCAGCGCCATATGCCATGGCCAAGAACAATACTGGTAACTAGAGAAGTGTTTAGACACCACAGGCTTCACAGGCTGCTGTGCACCCCTGCTACTGACCCTCACACTGTGTACATCTATCAGAAAACCAACACAAAGCTTTTATCTGCATTATGATTACTGTTTCCATGTCTTTACATTAACCGTCAGCCTCAGCTAGTGCAAAATTTCTGAGCGGGGCTTCAAAAACACACTGCGCAAAATATTATGGTCTGAAATTTCCAGCCAGAAGAGGCAAACATCTTCCACTAAAAACACAGTTTCTCATCTAGGAAGAATGCAGCTCCATCCAACTATAACATTATAATAACAAGTGACAGCATCAAGATGTTTTTGGTGTTTTTTCCAGTTTCAATAACTAGAATAACCTGGGTTTCAAATTCCAAAAAAACGTTAAAAAAATAAAATAAAATTGTAATTTAGTCAAAATCCAGTGTCTTCACTCAAACTACCTGTAGATATGCTCAAATTACCGTAATATTCTAAATAGGTTATTGCTGTGTGATGATTGGTACCCCTGTGTCAAACTTAATGACTGCATGTTGAACTGGCACATATTAGGGCAACAGATGAAGGCTACCAAACCAAGCGTGATGTGTGGCAGAAATTATGCCAAACACTGTTTCTCCTAATATAATAAGGGTTTTTGGGGGAGTTTTTCCTCATGTTCTTAGAGAGCTTGGGCTGGGTCGGGAACCATTGATATGTGGGCATGTAAAGCCCTTTGAGACATCATATGTGATATTGGGCTTCACAAATAAACTTGACTTGACACGCCCCAACCCTCCATTTCCATGGTTTCACCTGGAGCGGAACAGTCATGGTGGAATCAACAGCAGGAGGTTTAGAAGAGGCACATCCCTGGCTACACATTCAAATGCTGTTATCTTTTCAGTCTACCAAACCCAGCAGCTACATCATGCATTGCGTCTTTGTCTGCTAAAAATGTGACATTTCAGCTTCTAAGAATCAACATGGAACTTGAAACATGGCGGTAAGTTGCAACATTAGCTACTTAACTAGCTGCTGCTGCTAATGCTAACTCAAGTTTTCCTGTTCTATTCTGANGAACAGTCATGGTGGAATCAACAGCAGGAGGTTTAGAAGAGGCACATCCCTGGCTACACATTCAAATGCTGTTATCTTTTCAGTCTACCAAACCCAGCAGCTACATCATGCATTGCGTCTTTGTCTGCTAAAAATGTGACATTTCAGCTTCTAAGAATCAACATGGAACTTGAAACATGGCGGTAAGTTGCAACATTAGCTACTTAACTAGCTGCTGCTGCTAATGCTAACTCAAGTTTTCCTGTTCTATTCTGAGTAAATTCATGAAGCTAACCTAGCTAACTGTCTTGGGGCCAGGCCAGAATTGTCATGATTTGTTATGTGGTAAATATATGATTTATTACTGTCTACTGTTTCTTTATATGATATGATTTGGATTGTATTAGAAGCTACATATGGCTGCTTTGCATTTTTTTTTCCTCAGATGAGCCTTTATAGCTTGTTGATTATTCTAAAGAATAAGCTTGATCAAAGTTACTCGCTACACAAGTAATCTTTTTAATATATACTTTCTTACTCTCACTCAAGTCATTATTTTGGTGACTACTCTTACTTATACTTGAGTCACTATTATCATAAAATAACAATACTTTTACTTGAGTACAGTTTCTGGCTCTTCTATCAGGGGCTTTCAGTAGGCTTTGAATTTTCCAATTCTCTATATCCACAATAGTGTTCAGGTTGCGAGGGGAATGGAGTCTATTCCAGTGTTCCGTGGGCCAGAGGCAGGTTACAGGCCACTCAGTTTATCACAGGGGTGACACACAGACAGGAAACTCAATCACACTCAAATGTGGCAATGTAAAGTTTCCAGCTCACCTAACCTACTTGTTTCTGTACTGTGGGAGGAAACCAGAGCACTCAGAGGAAACCCACACAGACGCTGGAAAACATGCAGAACTCCACATGAAGACTCCAGTCAGATTCAAACCCACAACCTGTTTGCTGTGAGGCTGCAGCTTACCACTGACCACCATGTTGCCCTTATCAGGTTATGCATTCAATGAGCAAAATGAATGTGGTGTAATTTACATCTATGATAAACAGACCCATAGAATAACCATAGTGTCAGTAGCATGCTGAGGTGTTTTGGAGATAAACTTTGTTCAGCACTGACTCAACCTACAGTTTATACCAGTCCTCATTTTGGCAACTTACAGAGTTGCCATAAAACAGCCAAATCAGCCTCATAAAAAGCAGAGGTTGGTTGAGTATAGGTGGGTAGAAATCAGAATGCCTCCTGGTCCTGGAAAAGTTCAGGAATGTGTTGATCCACACTTCCACACTCCAGGGACACAAAACCCCGACAGTGAACAGTAATATTGTCCAGGTACACAGACTGGTGTCTCAGCGGACTTGGGGGACATTAGTAGAAGTGTAAATAATCAGCATTCCTCCAGGCATCACAGCACAATGTTGTTTGCCATTAGGATAATGATAATTGAGATCATGATGACAACGGAATGTTGAATTTTATGTTTATATGAGTCCTAAGTGTAGCGTAATTTTCACATCGCAGTTAGCACTATAGCACACATTCAGAACCAGCATCCTCCAGACATGGTAATCCTATTTAATGAACAGAGAACAGTTCACAAACTAACAGTATAGTATTGAGCATGTGTTAATATAAAGTTCATATGTTAGGATGTAGCAGGAAATACACACAAATACACCCAAATTCAGCAACAATTTGTCAGACTGGAGTGATAAGAGTAAAACAGAAGTCATGTGAAAGCTGTAGTAGCAAGAAAGAGAGGTTTTTTTTTTTTCTAAGTGGATGCAGGATGACTTACTGATTCTGTTTCTGGTTTCGTTCAATTCTACCCCCAATGCTCTGGCCTCAGCTAACCTATCAAGAACAATGTAAAAGTTAATGTCAAATGGTAGAAAAAGTAGCTCTAATGTGACCAAAACATATGCTAATAACAATCACTTGTAAGACATTGGTCCTCAAAGGTTTTTGGAAGATTTTCTGATTGAATACAAAATCAGCCCACCCTCACGAAACGTAGGATGCCGTACACCTTGCATCAACATGTGTTCTTGTTATCTGGATGCTGCTTCCATTGTAACAGAAGAAAGGCCATTATGCTATTTAAGTTCATCCTTGCTTTGTTCCTGTGAGCAATCTTCATCCATTTATAAAATAATAACTAATAACTTTTTTTTGGGTATGTCCTCACTGTCCGCATCCCAGGTGCAGTTACCCATTTATAGCAAGGCACAACTCTCATTCAAAATAACTTTATGGATGAGAGCAAATAGAGCTGAGAAGACAAGGTAAAGTGATGTTTTCAACTTATGGGTAGATTTTACCTCTTGAATGTGTTCTGATATTTTATGCCCAGCTAGTTTTTGACAGAGATCCAATCAAAAATTTGAGTCAGATCGCATACCTCCATGGCCTCTCAGAGTGAAGAGCACTCCAATCATAATTCAGTTAATAATTAACCTGCAATATCAACATTAGGTATAAGGTATCCAGATAACAAGATTGCATGTCAATGAAAGGTGTGAATGGGGCCTGAGTGACAGCTCAAAATAAGGCTGATTGATTAATGGGCAATATCAGCATGTGGATTTAAAAAACTGTTCTGGCTGCTAACCTCTGTTTGAGTAGGGTCTTCTTGTCTTCAATAGTCAGATGATGCTCGTGGTCCCTTGCAAAGATCTCAAAGGCCTCTTGCTTTCCTGCAGACAGCTGAGGACCTGGAGGGAAAAAAAAAGCATTCAGTCAACCTCTTAATTTCCTTCCATTGGTGCTTCCCATAAAATTTAGAGTACGTCTTGTTCATGATGATGGATTACCTATCCCAAGAACATTTCAAGTATCAACAAGTTGATTTTAATAGCGTACCAAAATGAACTGAAACCAATGGTGGTCTGGAAGGTAGGAAAAACATTTTTAATTCACTGTTCCAGTAGTATGCTTGGGGAAATGATGACAGTAACCTCACGTGTATGAAAATTGAATATATTAGGCTCAAACATGCAAAATAGCTGGTATGGTCCTTTAAGCTTGCTTTTGCCTAACATTACTGTATACTCACTCTTGGATTTTATAGTTCATAGCATGTGAAATTTATGCTTTGAATGGTGGGTTTTTAGGGTAGTTTTTAGTCTGACATGCCTAACGTGGAGTCTCAATGTCATTGAATTGTTCTGTAAAGCACTTTGTGATGTCTGTTCTTGAAAGGCAAGATAGAAATAAACTTTTACTTACTTACCTACTGCATCTTATAAAATCATATCTACCATACACGCTATCATCCAAATAAGACAGGTCACGCAATGCAGAAACGAACCATCTCTCTAAGACCTGAGCTGTGCCATTTTCCCACATCCACAGGTATTAAACCTAAATCTGGCATCCATATGCGAACTACAGAGCCCCACTGACACTGATGACCCCCCACGTACAGCTAATTACATAAATGAAGCAACGTTAGCCTTCCATTTTTGGTTTTGAGCAGACAAACACAAATATAAACAGCCATTCAGAACACATCAGCATTCCACCCCTACCTTGGGTCAAACTGTAAGCATAAATTATGGATAGTCATCACGTTGACTGTTGAATTTTTACGGACCTGTAAAATTGTTTATGTGCATTTTTATGAATGCTTACACATCTGCTTTCAATACTTTTACTGTAAAAATAAAACATTACAACAAACAGCACAGATCAACGCTGATTTGGCAAATGAAAGCAGCCTGGTTGTTGTTTTCATAAACTGTGAACATGTGAAACAAATTTGACAACATTTTCCCAAGGTTGACCCTAATCATTTTGCCATATAAGATGAAAGTTAAAAAAGAGCAAGATATAAAAGAAGTTGGTTAACTGGTAAAGACATATAGTGACATAGCTGATGTTTCTTACTGCTGATTTTATTCAAAGTCTGATGAGCTTCCTGTCTGTAATAACAAACAAAAATCATACCTCGACCTGATGTTGTTCAGGTAGTCATTTACAACTGCACTGCATCGTTCAAGAAATATCTATTTTTCAATATCATACGCTAAGGTGGAAGACATAAAGAAACTAGCACATACAGTGCCGTGAAAAAATATTTTCCCCTTCCTGATTTCTTCTATTTTCGCATCTTTGTCACATTTAATTGTGTCAGATCTTCAAATTAAATTTAGTATAAGACAAATACAGCCTGAGTAAACACAAAATACAGTTTTTAAATATATATATATGTGTGTGTGTGTGTGTGTGTGCATTAGGGGTATGCGATATACCGGTATTGACGATAACCATGATATTTAAACATGAAATATTGATATCATGTTAATAATACACATATGATAATATCGTGTAAATAATCCACCAGTGCCTCTTAAATCATTTCCATTTCTTTCCGTTCGATATCTATCTATCTATCTATCTATCTATCTATCTATCTATCTATCTATCTATCTATCTATCTATATATATATATATGTGTGTGTGTGTATAGAGGTTTTGCATGCCATAGCATCCCTAGTGCCGGTCCCAAGTCCAGATAAATGGGGAAGGTTGCATCAGGAAGGGCATCTGGCGTAAAACCTATGCCAAATCAATATACAGAATACAGATCACAAATCAGATTTCCGCGCCGGGTTGGTCGAGGCCCAGGTTACCAGCAGCCACCACCAGTACTGCTGGTTGGTGGGGTGCCAGTGGAAACTGTGCTGCAAGATGGGGCAGATGATCTGCTGTGGCGACCCGTAATGGGAGCAGCCGAAAAGAAAAGAAGAAGATATATATATATTTAAAAACTGTATTTTTGCCATAACTGAAACTAATCCCAAAAAAAGTTCCGCCATGGGGTTAAACCAAAGAACCTAAAATGGTTCTACTTTGTGTTTCATTTTCTGAGAGTGGAGACCCCTTATTACCTAATATTGTAACACAACGCACATCAGCTTTATTTTGCTAGATTTCCTGTTGCCACAGAAAACCCAAACCTTCACAGTCCTTTCCAATAAATCCCACCCTAATTAATACTTGTGGGCTTTCACGAAAGGTGTTCTAACAAAAGATGTACAAAGACAGTAACTCATGTAAGATTAATTGCAGGACAGCTTGGAATGTTGTTTCTTTATTTTTGGAAAGTCCTGATTGAATCCAGCAGGCATCTCACAGGCATATGTTGCAAAAGCCAAATTCAACAAATCTGTTTGAGGGCTTTTGAGGGAAACGCAATCCATTTGACTCTTGTAAAAAGCAGCATTCCAGGAATGTCTAAGAGTGATATGACATCATATTATGTTGTACTAACATAATTTGTGGGATAATGAGATCACATGTACCTTAGGCCAACTTTCCTAATTCTCCTTTTCCAAGCTTCAAGTGCTGAGAAACCACAGAGGTTTTACAGATGAGGAATGCGTCCTGACTATTGTTGCTGTTTCAACAAAATTTAGAGCCGAAATACCAGCAAAGTGAAATATGACTGAACTGTTCCACCAATTTGTTAGAAGAAAAAAAACGTCCGACACAAACCATGAACTGTTGCAGAAGTGGTTGGGGCTAGACACTGATCACACAAAGTTAAGTGGCTTCCTGCAGTGGACGGGGTTATGTGACTATCTGAAGGTGTTTCTATTGCTTTAGGCTTCACGGCGATCTGCGGTGAGCCTGGTGGAACCATCAGCTTTCTCATTACATGCTAATGGGATTTACAGTAAAGATCAAGCCTCCCTGCAGGCCTCGGATCTCCTTTCAATCACAATGAGCACAATACAAGTCACAACCAGCCTGAATTACAGCAGGAAGAAGATGCAGCTGCTCTCTTGAAAGAACAATAAATTAATGTCCGGAAAACACGTGACACCAGAGGCATCTTGGAACAAGAAAGGTCTGCTTTGCAAATTAAAGGACCATACCACCCATTTTGCATGTTTGAGCCAAATATATTCAATTTTCATGCATGTAATGTTACTGACAGTCATTTGTCAAAGCATACTACTAGGACAGTGAATTAAAAATGTTTTTCCTACCTGCCATTGGTTTCAGTTCATTCTGGTACGCTATCAAAATCAACTTGTTGATATTTGAAACATTCTTGGGATAGGTAATCCATCATTGCAAACAACATGTGTATTCAAGTTTTTTTTAGGAGTTTTGTAATTTTAGCGTTTAAGCGCAATAAAAAGCACATATTGAATATATGTCTCCACCGGGAAATATAGTCCCAAAAGAAGACCTGCATTTATAAAAATTTATTCGACCGTGACTTCTCAAGGCTGCATAACTATTAGCAGGTGAAACATCAGTTTTTAAGGTGGGTGTATCCTTGAATTTTGAGTTTGAAAGATTAAGAGATTTTGAAAAAAAAAATCAGGAAATCTGAAATACGATTTTATCCTTTGGGAAATGATTGTCAGTAACGTAACATGTATGAAAATATTAGTTATTATTAATATTAGGCTCAAACATGCAAAATGATGGCATGGTCCTTTAAAGGGAGCAGAAGTAAAGTTCTGTAAGCAAATCTAAATGATGTCATCATGTGTGGAGACACAGAAACAGAGATTATACTGTAACTTCCATGTATTATATAGTACCCAGTACTGCATATTGTATTATGGAAAGAGCAGAGTCAACTATACACTAATCAGCATAAATGGTTTCCATGGAAATGTCATCATCATTACATTTACAGTTAATCTTAAGGGGACTGCCATTACTCACATCATAATCACTGAGGCCGCTGGCGACTCCAGAACCCTCTAATTAAACCTAAATTAAAACATAAAGCATACATAAACATTCTCTGACCCACTGAGCTTTGAGGGAGGGGTGAGTGTTGTGCATTTGTGCAATTACAGTCAAAGCCATGATTTGATGGCATACATTCAGTTGCATGAAACTATATAATACAATATCCTGAATGAATCCAACAATCTGCACAAACAATTGTGTTTTCTTAATATTTTGCTAATTCAATGTGTATACACTACAGGTAAGCGAATTTCAATAATCAATGCCAATAATAATAATCTAATCTAATTCGCTGACATGACAATATTTTTTCCACAACAAACATGCAGTCTCAATATTTTAGCTCAAGGTACCAATTTAATAGTTTTAAAGTCCACGCTTGAGAGTGATATCATCTGTTTACATGTTTGTGTCTAGTTTGTGTCTCCAGTGCGATTCTGAGGTTAGTGAAGCTGATCATCCTACTTGTTTTTTTTTTTTTTTTTNTTTTTTTTTTTTTTTTCTGAGGGGACTATGAACTAATCACAAGATCCAGCCCATTCATAATTGTTTGGTGTTTGTCACAGCTGATGTGTGGAATACAGCATAGAAATACGCAAACACTTTTAAGGTCAGAATTTCTTTTTCTCTCTGTAGCACTCTCATCTTCACAAACAGCCACAAAACAAACAGTTCAACTCTAATTCTTAAGTATATGCCTTTTTTTTTTTTTTTTTTTTTGCATAGAGGAAAATATAAGAGACATAACTGAACATTTGAAGTAACCACGGAAAATGTGAGCTCATGAAAAAGCTACATTTAATTTCTGGTTCAATGAGTCGGGAGATGCACATTTTCAAGAGCCACCATGAGAGAAGTATGTTTAGTCTTAAACAGAAACTACAAGAAGGATCACCAATTATTTCCATGTGACTAAAAAAAGAGTGTGTGAGGGTGGAATCAATACACTGGACGATCAAATAAAGGTGACGATACAGTAAAGGAGGAGCAGTTAACATTTCACCATATAGATGTCTTCAACAGAATAATATAGTGATCAAGCTACTGCAATTGTACGTACAGTAGTACTGCCCACTTATTGTGTGTGATAAATGTTGTGATAAATGAAAAAGTGATAAGAAGAAAACTTTACATTTCTTTGGCTCAGAGTGTGTGTTCATTCATTTAATTGCACTAACGCAGCGCCTGTTCAAAACGTGCCTGTTCAGAACGGGCCAGACTTTATGGTGTGCACCGCAGCCTGCCACAATTTAGTTCTGCACGTCCTTGTGAGCTAGCTTTGTTTGCTGTACAGGGTCAGGTTGAGATTGTGCCACTGGACCGGAGCATATCCTGTGACTGTGCCCGGAGCGTATCCTGCTGTGTGGGCTATTTTGTTTTACTTACACAGCTCAATTCAAGAACTGCTCATGCAAACAACGTCCATGTGACTTGGGTCCTGAGCAACAAACCTGCTGAATTTCAAATTCATACAGTGCCGGATTCTAGAGATAATGGTGCCACAGACAGACAGACAGAGATTCCTGCCTTTATAGTTAGATGAGGCTTATCCAGTATAAAGATTTGTAGTTTGTGGCAAAGATTTAACAGCCATCACCCCGACATCACAATCATCTGAGGCCCTATTTTTCATCACATCAACAGCTTTTCATTCACATGTAAAACTGATATGAAATGGTGCGGCTCTGTAAATGTAATTTGCTGACATTTGAGGCACTTCTGCCAAAAGTAACAGGAAGCCAGGAGGATTCTGCATTGGCTTGTGTAATGACTTGTGCCTTTTCATTTGATCATGGAACAGCTGGATTATTAACATGAGGCATTTGGATTTATGGGGTCATTTGTTGAAATTGCACCATCAGATATGCTGTTACAGTATGTTATAGATACTTATAGTTCTAACGTGTACGGTAAACTTGCAAAAACCATAGAGCACAGAGCATACAGAGTAAACTATCTTTGAACATCACACAATATATGTACAATATATGTATGATGTGGCCTCAATAGAGATGAAATCATTGAATGAGTATTTAAATGCCCAAAAGGTATCTGTGTTTAACATTATATCACAGTTAAGCATATTTTCCTGAAACAGTTGCAATATATATGCCCTCCTCATGTTGAAACTGGGCAGTATGTTTCATTTTAGCTGCAAAATACCACAACTTACTCAATATGTTTATCTCACATTTCAAAATTTGATTAAATCATCAATCACTGCATCACTTTGCTGAAAATTAAATTTCCTTTGATCTTTTCTTAATCCCTTGCAACAGACTGTGGAAAAATGTTTTGCATGGCACTGGTAAGTTACATTTGATGTGTGATAGGTTGTAGGTTACACTAAAAATTAAATTAATTCTTTTAGTATTCTGACAATCACATAAAATCTTTATCTTTGTAAGGTTAAGACCAGATATTTATTTTTGTAAAGGTTTACACACGAGTGTCAGAGTAACACAATCCATTAGAAAAGCAGTGTAATCCATTTTGAACAGTGAGGTTTACCCGATGCATCATTGGGTCAGATGAATAATCAGCACTAATACATTTGAATTCTGCGCGAAAGCAATGACAAATGTATATATTGTGAGGAAAATGACCAAATGACATGCAGGATTTCAGATGTTGTTTTGACAGTAACATCGCTCTTCATCAATCGAGTGGAAAAGGATTCCATGGAAGTCATCATGTTGAAACCACAAGAGGAAAGAAATGAGGTTTTTTGGGGCCAGGTGAAAACACATTCTCTGGCGGAACAACCCAGATGATCAAACTTGTTCCATATTAAATCACATACCATTCTGAGAGACTAATACACAAACGGCACGTCGTTTATCAGTGTTTTATAAACCATCGCTCCGCAGCCATCCATCACGTTACTCCTCACTGTCCCATCCCCAAATGATGGATCCACTCATTAATTTGAGCTGGACTCAGTTCAAACACGTGTTTGTTTTTTAACAGGCTCTTCTTTCAGGAACCCTGTTTGCAATTACCCCTTTGCTTGCCTTATTACCACACCGGCACCGTTACCCACAGATGCTGAAGAGGATGAGGGAGCTGTGGTTAGCACAGACAGGAGCTCAGGCTCAGTCTGATGAGTCAAGGATCACGCCTCTTTGCCCAGCAGCTATGACTGCGCTTACTGAAAGGGGTTCAGGTTTATCATCACACTTAAGGCTCCACTCAGCCAGAATTAAACAGGAAAAGCCAAATGAATACTTGCCTCTGGCCAGGGATGATCTTTGAAAACTTCATGGGCTTTCAGCAACTCTCCTATTCTGTTCCATGGCTTTGTTAATTTAGTTCTTGTGTACTGTAGAATATACACAGATTAAAAATCCAAGAAGTTCATGCTACCTATCATTTATCTTTCTTTTCTAAAAACACAACAGTTGGAACAGTTTGAAAGGAGTGAGGAGATGACAAGTAGCTCAATCAACTGAACAATATGTTAAAGGACCATACCACCCATTTTGCATGTTTGAGCCTAATATATTCAATTTTCATACGTTACGTTACGTTACTGACGATCATTTCCCAAAGGATAAAATCATATTTCAGCTTTCCTGAGATTTTGCAAAATCTCTTAATCTTTCAAAATCAAATATTCAAGCGATACACCCACCTTAAAAATTGCCTGCTAATAGTTACCCAGCCTTATGAAGACACAGTCCATAAACACAGGTCTTCCACATGCAGGTTTTCCATAAATGCAGGCCTTCTTTTGGGACTATATTTGGGACTATATTCCCAATGTATGGAGACATTCACTTTTTATTATGCTTAAACACTAAAATTACATAACTTCGAAAAAAAAAAAACACCTGAATACACATCTTGTTCATGATGATGGATTACCTATCCCAAGAACGTTTCAAGTATCAACAAGTTGATTTTAATAGCGTACCAGAATGAACTGAAACCAATGGCGGTCTGGAAGATAGGAAAAACACTTTTAATTCACTGTTCCAGTAGTATGCTTTGGGAAATGATTGTCAGTAACGTTACATGTATGAATATTGAATATATTAATATTATTTTGGATATATTAATAATTTGATATATTAATATTATATATCAAACATGCAAAATGGGTGGTATGGTCCTTTAAGACTCTGAATTCATGTAAAGTAAGTAAGTAAAATAAGCTTCTGCTTAATTAAATCACATCAGCAAGATTTTCCTTTCTTAACAATCACAGGCACATTTAATTATATGAGATATACTGCTGTAAAAAAAGAAAAAAAAAAAGAAAAAGAATGCATGTGAAATTTTCTCTGTAATTGTGGACACAGCTTTGTTATGCCAGTCAGTTCTGAATAGTGTCACTGTTTTACGCTGCATTGTTCTTGGCCTGTGATCATTTCTCCATATTCCACTGAGAATTCTGGGTTTTTAAGCTCATCAGCTTTTCATCAGCAACAAATTACAGGTTTAAAATACTGTCTAATGCTGGTTTCCTGACACAATTATACCACGCCATTTCAATGACCTCTGAAAGGAAACTCCTAAATACATGCAATCCCACTGATGGCATTTGTTTAGAAATAGGGCGGAGTCGGGAGCCGCGGGATGTCAGACTATTCATTATGAGGAAAAATCTTTAAATCAAGAATCTGCCAAAGATTTAAAAAGGTCTCAAAAGGCACAATGAAAATCTGCACGACCACAAACAGCTTCCTGCATTCCAGTTGATGGAGATCACCAGTCTGCAGCCTTAGACCACAATTTATCACAAATCCATTCCCTGTTCCACTTCAAAAAGAGTAAGGATCTCATTTAATGGAGTAACGTCTGTGGAAGTGTGAACTCTGTCTGGATTTATCTATCTATAAAGCCAGAAATCTCTGTCCGTCTGTCTGTCTGTGGCACCAACATCTCTAGAACCTGCCGCTATATGAAGTTGAAATTCAGCAGGTTTATTGTTCAGGACCCAAGGACGTGCAGTGTTGTGCATGAAGTTGTTTGATGAGTGGATCTCGAATTGGGTAAAAAGTAGTCCGTGCGGCAGGATACGCTCTGGATGCGGCAGCATATGCTCTGCTCTACAGGCAGTTATGGCAAGCTGCGGTGCACGCCATAAAGTCCAGCCCGAACAGGCACGTTTTCAATGGCCACTGCAAACAAAGCTCCCTCACGAGGATGTGCAGAACAAAATTATGGCAGGCTGCAACACACACAATAAAGTCCATCCCATTATGAACAGGCATGGTTTTGAAAGAGGTCTTGCACTACTTACCATAAATTGCTGATTGGTTATCCGGAAAAGGCTTTGAGGACAAGAACCATGAAGGTGCAAATGGAGGAACCACATATCCAAACTAAGTAGCAGTCCAATTCAGACCACATTTTGGATTGATTCGTGTTTTACTTCATCCTTTTTCAGACAATATCTGAGGGCTTTTTCAATATATCAATTGAAAAGAAAGCTGCACACAAAAACATAAAACTAAGATACAGTACCTGTTTTTCTGTGATGAGTAGCTGGTTCTCCACGTTCAGAGACAACGTCCATGCTTTTCTCTCTCATCGCTGGCACCGCAGACACCTTTAAGGCACTCTGGGTCTCAGGTCTCTGGCCATTTGTGACGCTCATCAGCTGAGCAACAGCATCCTGAGTCCTTTTTTTCTCCTTCTTCAACATTTTGACTAGGACACCTGCAGGGACTGAGTTAAGCAAAGCAACATTGAATGGGAAAAAGACCAATCTCTCTCAAATGGCAGATCAGCAGTAAATTAAACTCAGAAATGTCAGAATTGAATATGAGGTCCAATTGAAAGATAGAGTGAATGCGAATGCCAATGCCAAGGACTGGACTGTTAAACAAATGATCAAAACAGCATTATTTTCCTTACTCAAATCTCATGAACGGTAGCACCAAAATACCCAAACAGCGAGAGACATTAGTAGCCGTAGGGACTCTCTTGGTTGGTTAAATGCAACATAAGTATCTGGTTGGGTTTTTAATAAGATCAAAGCACTGACATGTGCTCAGCATCTGACCTTACAGGCTCTGGGAGATGTCATAGTCTGGAACAAATAAGCGGAGAGAAGAGGAGCCAGAGAGGCTGTGGAGTCTCTGGCAAGAATCCAGAAAATCTTCTTCTGCTGATGAGATTGTGCATGTGCGTGAGTGTGTGTGTGTGTGTGTGTTCATCTACTTGAGACTAAGTGTAGATGTATCTGTAAGTCTGGGTGCGTAATTGAGGAGGAGGGGTAAAAGGCAAGAACATCAGCTTAGATTTCATTCACACTTTTAACGCCATGACACGTTTCACGTCTCCATATGTAACGTCTCCATGCATTAGGACAATTTACTATAATCATTTCCTTTGCTGCCTGTACTGTACTTTTCTTCCAACCCCAGACTACTACGCTTTGATTAACTGTCTCCCTCATAAACTACTTTCAGCTGGTTTTTTAAAATAATGAACGTGTACAGCAGAGCACAATTCCATGCAGCACTTTCACATCTGATTATCATATTGACATCTTCAGTGCACCATTGCAGGTTGTAGAGTGATTTTAACTGTGTAACAGGACTATGTTGCTCTTTGCAGAGTTGGCAACAAAAGCTGTGGTCACAGGCATTTTTGCAATCAGAACTACAAAAATGTCATTGCATGAATTTAAATTGCATTGGAAAACACCACAGAGACAAATGCAAGCTTGCATTTTTACAGGAAGTTGGATGATTTTAATTTCTCACCAAGAAATTAAAACTAGAGAAGTCTACATTTTCTAAAGAAAATGTAATGTGTGCTTGCCTCTTGCGGGACGTCCTGTGTGTGTGGGCACGCACATACACTCTCATGTGCATGTGTCTGCTAGGTATGTTTGCTGTAGCTCCCATAGTTTGTAAGATTCAGACACTTAGAATGTGTGTCTCCTCACTTTGATGTCACAGCTCATTGAGGTGATGTTTGTTTAAGAGCGGGGGAGGGGTGTCAGCATGTCTGCGCCCCCCATGTACTTTCAAAGGGGAAAAATCATGTTGTTTTTTCAAAAATCAACTCTAGTTGTTAGAGTGCTCCCATCAGGTTGACTGCTGACTAAATTTTTGCACGCTCGTCTTCTGCACGTGTCCACCAAGTCTGCTAACAATAGACTAATTTGTTTATGAGATGTAGCAGATTTTGTTGAATGAACCATGCCCACTCAACTTTGGCAGCCAATTGTAGCAAAACAATAAGAAATATTAAACATCAAATGGAACTTTTGTTTGCGTTGGTCCAGAGATTACACATGTTAAATTTGGTGTCAACTGAGCAAAACATATATGACTAGATTAAAAAAAAAAAAGAACTGTTTTGGAAAAAATTAAAAATGGCTAAAATTCTTGCCAGATCAAAATGGGGGTGGCCTATATGGATGCATGTGTCTCAATCCAAGGAATCCAGGAAAAAAAGAATTTTGAACATGGGACACACGATTCAAAAGTTAGAAGTCAGAACATGAAAGTGATTATTACAACACCACGTGTAATTTTATTTTTGCTGGTAAAGGGTGACACTATGGATCTATCTGCTAAGTTTTGTTGGTGTAGCTCTTATAGTTTCTGAGCTAAAAAATACTTGAAATAACTCTCCATTCATTCTCTAAGGAAACAAAAAAATCGGCCAGTTTTTCACGATTTTTACGAAAACCGCCGGTTGGATCAATAAGAAAACATATAGCCACGGTTTCTGTATCAGGCCGCACAATTCAATGTACGCACCAAACTTTTGGGAAGTTTGCAAAACAACATAACAATATGTGCGCTACCTTTGGCAAGCACACATAATCAAAGCTTGCAAGGGGTGAAGAGGAAACAGCATAACTAAGGTCTTCTTCGAAACAAGCCTACTTGAGAAGAAAAAAACTGTTTGGCATTTAAAATTTAGATCATTACAGTCTGATAGAGTATTTATTCAGGGGTAATAATTTACCTTGCATATGGGAAATAGCTCCCATATGTCTGATGTTCCAGTATAAAGGGGAGTGCGTGTGCATGTGTGTATGATTGTCTAATGACAACCAGCAATTTAGAGTCGACACATTAGTCTGTTCTTGAAGCACGTTCCTCTCATGAGATTAGCAGACATGTAGTTGTGGCCAGACTGAAATTGTGGTGGTGCAGATAATTTGAGATATTCCATTAAAAAAGGTCAAAATGTCATTATTTTGGATGATGAATGGACATACAAAAGGGGAAGTAAGCGGGAACAATAACACAAAAGGAACCAACAGACGGTGTCCAATTAAACCAACTACGCAGTCGGTCTGAAAACTGCCAAAATCTCAAACCGACACAATTCTAAAAGACCTTTTGGAGACATGTTTTTCTGAGCAGCATCAACGTGTCATTATTTCATAGAAGTCATTACGTCAGATGGTTGTTTAGGATGTTTTTCCATTACTGAGATACCTCATACTTATTTCATGTTGATTGAATTCTGCCATACAATACTACTGTGTAATGAAAATTTCCCTTGGGGGAGGTTGCATGTTGCATGTTGCATGGCTCTCTGAGTTGTTTCACATGCCATGCAGTCAAAATATTGTGGTCAAGCTCTACTCATGACATGCGTAAATCTTTTCCTCTCATCTTTCTTGTCACTCTCCATTATATTGTCCAAAGAAGCAGACATCCCAGAAATAAAGAAAATGCCTTTAAATTGCAATTGTCAGTGGTGCCACAAATTGCTCCAAAGCCAATGTACCATACAAAATATGCAATATAAGCTCGAAGGAAGAGCTTTTTTCTTCCTTCTCTTCAGACAGTACTGCTACTACAGTGTTAAAAGTAAAGTTTGACCTGAATGTTTTTAAAGCTGGTATTGCCATTTTTGGCCTCATCCTCATTCCTGATCCTCAGGAGCCACAGCACTGTATATTTCCCATATATTCCTGCTCTGCCCACACCTGATTGGTTAGCTATAAAGGTCATTTCAATTGATGAATAGTTGGTGCCTCCCAGGTCATGACTGGCTAAACGCACGTACAATAAGTTAGGTAATTAATCTAAACCAGAGCTTCAGGTTAGGAAAGTCCCTGTCTAACCTTTAGTGCTATATTTTATAGCGTAATCACAACGCAACAATGCACGGGGAAAACCTTGCTGATCGAAGTGATCTAAAAGTAAACGATTTTATTCTCTTTTTAATCTTCATATCTGCTTTTATGTTGATACAAAGCATTTTGAATTGCCTCTGTGTATGAAATGTGTGATACAAATAAACTCGCCTTGCCTAAATGTTTCATTTAGAAATCTGTTTCCTGGAACATTAAAGCTCAGTGTGGACTACCTTTTTTATTTTTACCTTCCTGCAATGCATTAATTTTGTTCTGTGCATGATCCCAACTCGAGTTGGATGTGCACACTAGGTTTTACAATCGCAACACAAAGTGGTAGGTCATGTGTGTAAATGTAAATCCAAAGAGGATGACAGAACAATCATCCTACTATTAATCATTATCCCCCCCCNCCCCCCCCCCCCCAGGCATTCATATTATACATCTCCAAACTTATAGACAGCTGTGCCAATTAAAGCGGCTCATAATAAAAACGCCCCACCAAATGCAGTCGCATGCAATGACATTTGGCATTTACATGTGAAAATTATGCCTCATCGATTGAAGTAGCAACTTAATCAGCTACCATCTATCCATTCATTCTGTATATCTTATGAGGGTTGAAGGGGACAGAAGCCTATCCCAGTATCCATTGGGTGAGAGGCTGGGTACAAACTCACAGGGCTAATATAACATTAACTCATTCATGATTTAACAAAGTTTCAGATAGCAAGATGATTTTCATGACATAAAATGTATGACAATGTATTAGGGCCATATAAGAACGAAAAAAAAAACCGAGGGGGGCATTATTTCAACTTTTTAAACTCAAAAATTTGCCAAATTTACCAGTCCATACGCTTATGATAATGTGATGATTTTGTGTTAAAAGCACAAGTATTTCTTTTTTGCTAAATCCGATGGAAAAGTATATTTTAATAAGGTCATATACTTGCAAAAAAAAAAAAAAACTCGCAAATTTATGAGTTTAAAAAGTAAAAAAAAACAATGAAAATTATTTTTAATGATGAACAATCATTTTATAATTTTTTAAAAATAATTTAATTTTTTTTTTAATAATGAAAAAGGGAAAATAATGACAACGGGACTCAAACTGCCTCACGTTGTAACTATGCCTGCAGTACATGACCTTATTAAATTATACTTTTCCATCGGATTTAGTAATGAATTAAGTAATTTAGTTTGCTTTTGGTGCAAAATCATCAAATTATCATAAGCATATGGACTTTTAAAACTGGCAAATTATCGAGTTTTAAAACTCACAGATCTCACAGATGTGAGTTTTAAAACTTGAAATAATGAATCAAAGTCTGCGTTTAAAAAAAAAAATCTTATAATATGCTTTAGTCAGTAAAATTAAAACGTATGTGCAATTTGTTGTTAATAAGAAAAAATGCAGTAAACCTTTTCTGATGGTGATACACCCTGTTTAAGGCAAACAGAGTTAATCTATGAGGTCTTAGTTAGAGGTGCCTAATCTACTACATATCCTGGTAATTTACTTTTTAAAATGTATTTTTACAACAAAGAGACTTAACACTACATTCTGTGAAGGTGATGCAATTTGGGCCTTTCTATGCAGTAAGTGGAATTTTTACACTATTTTACATTACAAAGGTGAAGCCACCTATTGATTCCTGTTTTTGGCACAGAAAATGCTACTGAAAGCTGCTTTGTTACTGATAATAATCACCAGTGTTTGTTAGTTCCACTTGTTGCTCTGTCATCATGTTAGCGCTGGTTAAGTCATTCTTGTGCAGTTAACTAAGAATTGCCAGGTCCTCCACTCCCAAGGAGACTCAGACATGCATAATCAAAATAAAATGCAATAATCTGAATCTAGATGTTTTTGAGATTGTGGCTGGAAAGACATCATTGCAACATTGTTGGTCTAACCCAAACAAAATTGTTACATCCTGCAAACAGGATGAGGAAAGGGCAGTTTCTACTCCTGCAACTTTACATGCAAACTTTCACTATGCAAAAAACGTGAGGATGATTGATGTTTTTCCATTAAAGTTCAGTAAATGATGTGTGTAAGTGGTAGAAATATGAGTGTTTGAATACACGCAATACCAATTTGGCAATTTCATCTGCATCAAGTGGAAACCAGCGTCATTTTGAAAACTTAAATCTTCAATGGAGAAGAGACTTCACGTTACATATAGTTGTCCAAGACATGCTACGGCAAAATATCTGCACGATAATATTCTATTTATTTTGGAGAGCTGAGGTTTTGTGGCTAAATAATCAAGCAGACGTCTCAATTTTCCGACTAATGTGCCGCGATCTAATGACAAACCGCAGCAGGGGTCGGTGGAAGAAAAATCCCATAAAGCCATTAAAAATATCATATTTAAATGCAAATACTGTAATTATGATGAATAATAATTATGACGAACTGCAGTCATTAGAGGAAGACATTTCTAAGCATACACATTAAAGTAACATTTAATGTGTGCTTTGAGTGGACTGTTGATGAATTCAAGCTTTAAATTTCATAATTCATACTGCATGTTTTGGGAGTATGGCGGTGCCGCTGAACAATAATACAGACAAGACGTGGGTAGGAGAAATTCATTTCTGCTTTGCTGTGTGAAAGGATACTGATTTCATTGTCACGTTGCATTAGCATCTCTTTTAGTTTGGTCAGTTCCACTGGATTGTGGTTTTCTGTCATTTCTGCTGCCCTCGCTGGTGCTGCTGGTGACTCTCGCCCATTATTGCGCCCGTCTCCTCCAGGCTTATTGTCGCGGATCATCACCTGCCCAAGGAAGTATACAAGAAAAGGCTTTAAAGGACCATTTAAACCCCCATTATGCATGTTTGAGCCTAATATATTCAATTTTCATACACGTCACGTTACTGATAATCATTTCCCAAAGGATAAAACCGTATTTCAGCTTTCCTGATATTTTGCAAAATGTCTTAATCTTTCAAAATCAAATATTCAAGTGATACACCCACCTTAAAAATCGATGTTTCACCTGCTAATAGTTACACAAAATTATGAAGTCATGGTCGTTTAAATTTTTCGATAAATGCAGGTCTTCTTTTGGGACTATATTCCCCGGTGGAGACATAGCCGTGCTTTTTATTGCGCTTAAACGCTAAAATTATGAAACTTCGAAAAAACCTGAATACACGTCTTGTTCATGATGATGGATTACCTATCCCAAGAATATTACAAGTATCAACAAGTTGATTTTAATAGCATACCAGAATGAACTGAAACCAATGGTGGTCTGGAAGTANTTTTTTTTTTTTTTTTTTTTAACTCACCATTCCAGTAGCATGCTTTGGGAAATGATTATCAGTAATGTTACGTGTATGAAAATTGAATTAGGCTCAAACATGCAAAATGATGGTATGGTCCTTTAACTTTTGCTGTCATTTAAAAGAATGGTTTCCTTTTGCATTTTGTCAGGACACAAATATTGTTTTTAAAAACCAAATAACCAAGTTGTGTAAACCAGAATGGAAAATGCATTTAAAATGATGATATGTTGTTGTGTCTAATAAAGTCATAAATACAGGCTTTTATGCCATAAAACTCTCTCATGGTGGATGTGTTGTAAAAACTCGATGACTTCTTTGTGACCTTCTATGACTGCAGTGTCCTTTGGAGCATTTTCATAACCTGAAATGTTTTTGATCGCATGGAAATTCTGCAGCATTGCACTGCCTCGTTTTTATTACAGCTATGTTTACTGGACAGAAAACGTGTAAAAGCAGCAATCTAATGCCATAAATATGATGCATGTACCATCCTCTATCAATTGCCTGTAAAGTTCTTTGAATTGCATTGACTTGCATGAAAGGTGCTATATAAATAAAGTTTGATTGATTGATTGATTGATTGATTGATTGATCTGTCAAGCTGTAAAATACATGCAGTGCCCTCTGCGAATATACTCTTGGTAAATAAAAGGAAAATGGGCTGTGAAAAATACGTCTCATGATAAGAATTTCTTTTTACCTTCAATTATTTTACTTTACTTAAAGGTTATATTTTTGTAAATTTTTTAAATGAAAGATCAAGAGGACAAACAATAAAGACTTTTTTTTCACAGCCCATTTTGCATTTATTTACCGAAAGTCCCAGTATTAATGGAAGGCACTGTACCAGGGTTGGATTGGCTAGTGGGAGAGCCTGAGGTGAGACTTTTCCCATTGGGCCACAGTCATTGGTGGGCCGGCCAGTGGCCTTTACACTATAATATTATTTTTTTTTCTTTCATAATTTTCTTGGCTCTTAGATGAAAAATGGCTTCTAAAAAGAGAAAGGGAGAAACAGAGGACAATTACAGACTTATTCGCCCAGCATCATTGGCATTTTCACCTGGCCATCCTATCAACCCCCTCCCCCAAGACACCTTAAATTCCCAGTAAAAATTGGAATCCCAATCCGACCCTGCTATACATCCTGGAATGATGCACTTGTCCTAAATTTCCTAATATTCTTATAATCTCTGAGAAATAATTACGTTTTCTCTTTTTTCTTTATCTGGAATATATCTGAGTATCTATCTTGAATATTAAAAATGCGTAGGAAACATGCCAAACAAAAGGAGAAGACAACACAGTATGATAATCTGGAAGTGAGGGCAAGGATCTTGGAAAGTTTTATGGATGTATATGAATAAGGTACTGGAATTTGGCCTGAGGCTCCCCAGACTATAATATAGATTTTCTGCCCAAAATCATCCCTAAAATCTAACAACATTACAGTAGACAGAGAAAAATCATTCTGCTGACCACCTATCTATGTTCACAAAGGTAAAAAAGGACATCTGTGGACACAAATACACACTGGCATCAGAGCTCCACATTGAAAAACCAGAAAACTGAAGAGCTGAATATAGCAGGAACGAGTCCGAGATGAGAAAAAAGAAGAAATACAATTTAAACCAGATCCAAATTCCTCCAGAATCAGCGGAGTGTGGCTGGGGTGATGCTCAGAGGAATGTAAACTAAAGAGGAGATGTACTTTGGGGATCATAACAAACTGGAGGAGAGATAAACAGACACTTGAGTGGGATCTGGAACTGCTTCTGGTGGCTGCTCCAACTTCAACCAAATGAGAACCTAGGAGCTGCTTTCTTTGTGAGACAACAGCGTTTTCCCCATGTTCATTTAGCAGCAGCGGGCTGCAGACTGCTGTTTGAGACGTGGAACAAAAGAAATCCAGTTTTCGCATGTATAATCAATCCAACTTTAATCCAAAACAAAAACACTAAGAATTTGTGTTTCGTTCCAACATTTTGCCACAAATTTGCAAAAGCCAAGTTATTTTGCTGCAGTTTGCATGACAGATTGTCAGTAGATTGGGCATACAACCAAAACCAAAACAACCAGCCGCCGCTTCAACTAAAAAGTGAAAGGGAAACACATCTACAATTAAATCTATCTCACAACCTTTATATCTTGTATATAAACCTTTATATAAATGGGGATAATTCATAAAAACCTCCACTTCATCAGCGCCAGAATAACTGAAGCTTATTAGCACTGATGCTATTATAAATGTCTCACACTGTCCTCCAGGTAAAAGCTAATAAAAGCAGCCATATGAGCTGCAACAAATTTAACATATTTACTTCCTCTGATGTCAAAGCAAAGCAGATCAGCAAAGAAACCTAAATTATGTTTTAGATTTCTGCATTTAAAGATAGGAGGTACCAATGAATTATATCTGCTTGGCAGAAATGTTGCAATTGTGATACTTGCTGTAGAAAAATGTGTGTAGTTAAGAATTCTAGATCCTCTTAGTTTTTTTTTTTTTTTAGCTGGGGTTAAATTTCTTGAGAAGATCAGGTTTAAAGGACCATACCAGCTATTTTGCATGTTTGAGCCTAATATATTCAATTTTCATACATTCAATGTTACTGACAATCATTTCCCAAAGGATAAAACCGTATTTCAGCTTTCCTGATATTTGGCAAAATCTCTTAATCTTTCAAAATTAAATATTCAAGCGATACACTCACCTTAAAAATCCATGTTTCTCCTAGTTACGCAATGAAGTCATGGTTGTTTAAATTTTTCGATAAATGCAGGTCTTTTGGGACTATATTCACTGGTGGAGACATACATTCACTCCGTGCTTTTTATTGCGCTTAAATGCTAAAATTATGTAGCTTTGAAAAAAACCTGAATACACGTCTTGTTGGCGATGATGGATTACCTATCACAAGAACGTTTCAAGTATCNAAAACCTGAATACACGTCTTGTTGGCGATGATGGATTACCTATCACAAGAACGTTTCAAGTATCAATAAGTTGATTTTAGTAGTGTACCAGAATGAACTGAAACCACCGGTGGTCTGGAAGGTAGGAAAAACATTTTTTTAACTCATTGTTCCAGTAGTATGCTTTGGGAAATGATTGTCAGTAGCGTTACATGTATGAAAATCGAATATATTAGGCTCAAACATGCAAAATAGGTGGTATGGTCCTTTAAACACCCAGCAGGTCAACATTTTACACTTTGCATCTAATTAGATGCCATACAAACGACTTGTAAACACTAAGTCTCTACACTCAAGTCAGTCTGGGAAAATCAACATAAGGACGCGGCATTTGATCTTCAAAGTTTTTCACTTTTCACACAGTACAGCTGAGACTTTGTGACGACAAAACTTGCTTTTCATTATCTATTAAAGAAAATTTCCAATCCTTAATTTTTAAGAGCATGTAAATTCATATACATAACTGACACATAATAAAAACATACATTGATACACAATTAAAGTTTTTCTTCATAATGAAATAATCTTTATTGCATGCTCGTTAGGTATTCCTAATTGATAACACAGACCTGTTTTCCTGCTATGATAACAAGTATATATATAAATATTTAGCTGTAGGTTTGTTTTGTACATTAAAAGACCTACAAATAAATTTGAAAGCTAATCATGCGGTTGGGTTGGGCTGACTGTTAAAAGAATCACAGATTACAAACTCAAACATGCAATTTTCATGTAGGTAAATGCAATTTACCTACGCAATTTCCATGTAGGTTAATTATCAAGATTTAGTTGAAAATTGATTTATTTTAAGGTCTGCATTATGTCTACACATCTTCCAACAATAAGATGTCTGCTTTGGTCTACTGTGTCTACTAACTGAGTGTTATTAAATGGGATTTTGACAGTTCATGTGTGACCTTAAAAGTGTTACGACTCTGTCTACTATGTTTTGGTAATGCACCTCCATGAAGACGTCAGTAGGGGGAGCTGTTTAAAAGATGTGAGCGGTCAGTTGGTCAATGCTGAGCTCCAGGATGTAGTGAATTTTGCAGAGATCAAGTAACTCTCAGAAACACTTGGATGGTCACACATGAACTGTCAAAATCCCATTTAATAACACTTATAGCCCTTATTAACAAAGACTGAATACAGGATGTTTTATGAAATAAAATACAGAACTGATGAGATCTTTCAGCTGACAGCATGTTCTTGTCAGCAATATATATATATAGAGGAGGGAGAAGGGAAAAACACACAGTCAGATGTTGGCTAGAGAGATGTTCAATAAACAGATTTACAAATAGAAACACACAGACAGGCAGTGTCATGCTTACACACACATTAATATATTGTATATTATATATATATATATATTTATAGAGAGAGAGAGAGAGAGAAAGAGAGAGAGAGAG